>JAWUZG010000884.1:10000-133149 GCA_036785705.1 Acanthornis magna
GCCGTTCGTCAACATGGCGGCGCGCGGGGTCCTGTGTGGGAAATAGGCGTTTAATCGGAGCCTGAGCGGAATCCCGGCTCCCGGGGCGGACCGGACGGCTTCCGCGACGCCCGCGAGGCGGGGGGCGCCGCGGGGAACGGCGCCGGGCGCGCGGAATCGGTTTCGGAATTTCGGTCGGGCGCCCAACGTGGACGCCTATTTGCGCGGGGTCCTCTGACGGCTGTACGGAAAGATGGCGCCCGCCGCGTGCCGTACGGGGCTTCGCTAAGATGGCGGCGCCCTGATTTCGCGCATGCGCGCGGTCTGCCGTTCTTCAAAATGGCGGCGCGCGGGGTCCTGTGTGGGAAATAGGCGTTTAATCAGCGCCGGAGCGGAATCCCGGCTCCCGGGGCGGACCGGACACCTTCCGCGGTGCCCGCGAGGCGGGCGGGGCCGCGGGGAACGGCGCCGGGCGCGCGGAATCGGTTTCGGAATTTCGGTCGGGCGCCCAACGTGGACGCCTATTTGCGCGGGGTCCTCTGACGGCTGTACGGAAAGATGGCGCCCGCCGCGTGCCGTACGGGGCTTCGCTAAGATGGCGGCGCCCCGATTTCGCGCATGCGCGCGGTCTGCCGTTCTTCAAAATGGCGGCGCGCGGGGTCCTGTGTGGGAAATAGGCGTTTAATCGGCGCCGGAGCGGAATCCCGGCTCCCGGGGCGGACCGGACACCTTTCGCGGTTCCCGCGAGGCGGGCGGGGCCGCGGGGAACGGCGCCGGGCGCGCGGAATCGGTTTCGAAATTTCGGTCGGGCGCCCAACGTGGACGCCTATTTGCGCGGGGTCCTCTGACGGCTGTACGGAAAGATGGCGCCCGCCGCGTGCCGTACGGGGCTTCGCTAAGATGGCGGCGCCCCGATTTCGCGCATGCGCGCGGTCTGCCGTTCTTCAAAATGGCGGCGCGCGGGGTCCTGTGTGGGAAATAGGCGTTTAATCGGCGCCGGAGCGGAATCCCGGCTCCCGGGGCGGACCGGACACCTTTCGCGGTTCCCGCGAGGCGGGCGGGGCCGCGGGGAACGGCGCCGGGCGCGCGGAATCGGTTTCGGGATTTCGGTCGGGCGCCCAACGTGGACGCCTATTTGCGCGGGGTCCTCTGACGGCTGTACGGAAAGATGGCGCCCGCCGCGTGCCGTACGGGGCTTCGCTAAGATGGCGGCGCCCCGATTTCGCGCATGCGCGCGGTCTGCCGTTCTTCAAAATGGCGGCGCGCGGGGTCCTTTGTGGGAAATAGGCGTTTAATCGGCGCCGGAGCGGAATCTTGGCTCCCGGAGGGCACCGGACACCTTCCGCGATGCCCGCGAGGCGGGCTGCGCCGCGGGGAACGGCGCCGGGCGCGCGGAATCGGTTTCGGGATTTCGGTCGGGCGCCCAACGTGGACGCCTATTTGCGCGGGGTCCTCTGACGGCTGTACGGAAAGATGGCGCCCGCCGCGTGCCGTACGGGGCTTCGCTAAGATGGCGGCGCCCCGATTTCGCGCATGCGCGCGGTCTGCCGTTCTTCAAAATGGCGGCGCGCGGGGTCCTGTGTGGGAAATAGGCGTTTAATCGGCGCCGGAGCGGAATCCCGGCTTCCGGGGCGGACCGGACGGCTTCCGCGATGCCCGCGAGGCGGGCGGGGCCGCGGGGAGCGGCGCCGGGCGCGCGGAATCGGTTTCGGAATTTCGGTCGGGCGCCCAACGTGGACGCCTATTTGCGCGGGGTCCTCTGACGGCTGTACGGAAAGATGGCGCCCGCCGCGTGCCGTACGGGGCTTCGCTAAGATGGCGGCGCCCCGATTTCGCGCATGCGCGCGGTCTGCCGTTCTTCAAAATGGCGGCGCGCGGGGTCCTGTGTGGGAAATAGGCGTTTAATCGGAGCCTGAGCGGAATCCCGGCTCCCGGGGCGGACCGGACACCTTTCGCGGTTCCCGCGAGGCGGGCGGGGCCGCGGGGAACGGCGCCGGGCGCGCGGAATCGGTTTCGGAATTTCGGTCGGGCGCCCAACGTGGACGCCTATTTGCGCGGGGTCCTCTGACGGCTGTACGGAAAGATGGCGCCCGCCGCGTGCCGTACGGGGCTTCGCTAAGATGGCGGCGCCCCGATTTCGCGCATGCGCGCGGTCTGCCGTTCTTCAAAATGGCGGCGCGCGGGGTCCTGTGTGGGAAATAGGCGTTTAATCGGCGCCGGAGCGGAATCCCGGCTTCCGGGGCGGACCGGACGGCTTCCGCGATGCCCGCGAGGCGGGCGGGGCCGCGGGGAGCGGCGCCGGGCGCGCGGAATCGGTTTCGGAATTTCGGTCGGGCGCCCAACGTGGACGCCTATTTGCGCGGGGTCCTCTGACGGCTGTACGGAAAGATGGCGCCCGCCGCGTGCCGTACGGGGCTTCGCTAAGATGGCGGCGCCCCGATTTCGCGCATGCGCGCGGTCTGCCGTTCTTCAAAATGGCGGCGCGCGGGGTCCTGTGTGGGAAATAGGCGTTTAATCGGCGCCGGAGCGGAATCCCGGCTTCCGGGGCGGACCGGACGGCTTCCGCGATGCCCGCGAGGCGGGGGGCGCCGCGGGGAACGGCGCCGGGCGCGCGGAATCGGTTTCGGAATTTCGGTCGGGCGCCCAACGTGGACGCCTATTTGCGCGGGGTCCTCTGACGGCTGTACGGAAAGATGGCGCCCGCCGCGTGCCGTACGGGGGTTTCGCTAAGATGGCGGCGCCCATAGCTTGCGCATGCGTGGTCTTCTGTTATTCAAAATGGCGGAGCGCGGGGTCCTGTGTGGGGAATAGGTGGTTACCCCGCCGCCTGCTCCGAATCCCGATTTTTACGGCGACTCCGCGATTTTTCGCGGCCTCTACGTGTGTACGGAACTTATCCGGCGGGGTTCGCGGCGTCGGCGGCGGCCGGGAGCCGCGTTCGGGGCGGCAGGCTTCGGTGAAGTCGGCTTTACCGATCGGGCTTTTGCGCATGCGCTTTTTTGAGGGCCGTAAGATGGCGACCATTAGGTGCCTCGGTATGCCTCGGTAGAAATGGTGGCTCTTGCGCATGCGCATTGCGGCGTGTTTCGACCCCCCCCCCTCCCAGGGGTCTTCGCTCCCGGGATAGGTGACTTTGAGGGTGCCTGAACGGAAATCGGATTTTAATGGCGGTCGCGCGATTTTTCTCGGCTTCTACCGCTGTGGGCGAGGCGTGCGGTGCGTTTATCAGCGCCGGGGAGGGGCGGGGCCGGGCCCCTTGAGGCCGGCGTCCGCGAAGCCGGCTCGGGCGCGGGCGCGCGCCCCCCCCACATGAAGGACCCTCGGCGCGGGCGCGGCTAGGGGGCGGTGCCGGGGGCGTGACGGTGGGCGGACCGAGGGGCGGTGCGAAGGGCGGGGACTGGGAACGTCGCGAGGGCCGTGATGGTGGGCGGCTCGAGGGGCGGGACGCCGGGCGGGGCCGCGTGACGTCGCGCGGGGCGGGACGGGGGCGGTGCGAGGGGCGTGACGGTGGGCGGTGCGAGCGGTGGGGGGCCGGGTGGGCGGTGCGAGGGGCGTGACGGTGGGCGGTGCCGCGTGACGCCGCGCGGGGCGGGACGGGGGCGGTGCGAGGGGCGTGACGGTGGGCGGTGCGAGCGGTGGGGGGGCGGGTGGGCGGTGCGAGGGGCGGGACGGAGGGCGGTGCCGCGTGACGCCGCGCGGGGCGGGACGGGGGCGGTGCGAGGGGCGTGACGGTGGGCGGTGCGAGCGGTGGGGGGGCGGGTGGGCGGTGCGAGGGGCGGGACGCCACGCGGGGCGGGACGGGGGCGGTGCGAAGGGCGTGACGGTGGGCGGTGCGAGCGGTGGGGGGGCGCGCTCCTTGGCAGCTCGCGCGGCGGGACGGGGCGCTCCGTGGCGACTCGCGCGGCGGCGCGAACGGTGGGGGGGTGCGCTCCGTGACTGCTTGCCGGGGGTCTGTTTAGTGCGGGGTGGCTGCACCGCACCATTCCGGCTAATTGGCCAATTAACTGCTTGTCTAATTAAGGGGGCTGCGGGTTGTGCTCGAGATAGCTGCTTCACACAGGTGAGCACAATCGCACGTGATGGATACAGAGATGGTGTGAGATAGTGAGATAGTTTCGGGGCGCAGACCTCCCCTATATATATATATATATATAAGTCGTACAGTAAAGTTTTATATATAAAGCAATATATATGGGTGAGAGAGAGAGTGTATATATAAATAAGAGTGAGACTTAGAGAAAATAGGGAAAATACACTTAGACAGAGGAAACAGAGTCAGAGAAAATAGAGTTGGAGTTACAGAAAAGAGAGTTAGACTTAGAGGAAACAGAGAAAAATAGAGAAAAGGGAGTTAGAGTAAATACAGGAAAGAGAGTTAGAGAGGAAATAGAGTCAGACATAAAGAAAATGGACTTAGACTTAGAGGAAATAGAGTTAGAGAAAATAGAGGAAATACAGTTAGACTTAGAGAAAATAGTGAGAAGACCTAGAATTAGAGTTATAGAAAATAGACTTAGAGGAAATAGAGAAAGCAGACTTAGACTTAGAGAAAATAGAGTTAGACATAGAAAATAGAATTATACTTAGAGGAAATAGACTTAGACTTAGAGGACATAGAGAAAACAGAGTTACACTTAGAAGAAATAGACT
This sequence comes from Acanthornis magna, assembly GCA_036785705.1. Classification (NCBI taxonomy): domain Eukaryota; kingdom Metazoa; phylum Chordata; class Aves; order Passeriformes; family Acanthizidae; genus Acanthornis; species Acanthornis magna. The sequence continues at coordinate 14,630 of JAWUZG010000884.1, forward strand.
TAGACTTAGAGGACATAGAGAAAACAGAGTTACACTTAGAAGAAATAGACTTAGACTTAGAGGACATAGAGAAAACAGAGTTAGACTTAGAGGAAATAGAGAAAACAGAGTTAGACTTAGAGGAAATAGAGAAAACAGAGTTAGACTTAGAGGAAATAGGGTTAGACTTAGAGAAAATACAGTTGGACTTAGAGAACATAGGTAGAAGACCTAGAGTTATAGACTTAGAGAAAATAGACTTAGAGGAAATAGAGAAAACAGAGTTAGAGAAAATAGAGTTACACTTAGAGGAAATAGACTTAGACTTAAAGAAGAAAGAGAAATTAGAGGAAATAGAGAAAATAGAACTAGAGAATTAGAAAACAGAAGAAACAGCTAGAGATCTAGGAAATAGAGAAAAGAGACTTAGAGAAAAAGAAAATAGAGAAAGTGGAGAAAATAAAGTTACAGAAAATAGAGAAAATAAAGTCAGAGAAAATAGAGAGTGAGGAAGATAGAGGAAATACAGTTGGAGAAAATAGGGAAAACACAGAGAAACACACAGTCAGAAACAACAGGAAACAGAGACACAGAGACAGACACAAATAGAAAAGTAAAGTGGAAGCAAAGCAAGAGATAGAGTGAAGAAATGACTAAACCACACCAATAACAGACAACAGCCAAAAGGGGGGGGTTAGGGAATGTATCTTTATTAGGATTTATTCAACTTTACTGAATGAATTTTATATACATTTCAGCAGAACACATGTAAATAACAGGTACAAGCACAATTACAAATACAATCCATATACACAGCAGTAAAAGTACAATTTACATACAGAGCAAAACATGGAAATGGAGCAGCAAATACAGAATACAGACCAATACAAGCCAAATACATATCAAGCCAATGTAACCATTTCTCTATGTCTGGGAAATTTGTTACATTCGGTTTCATTGATAGAGGAAAGCCAAAACAAAAGCAGCACACAGAAAACAGAACACTCATCCACCACACAGACACAACCCTTCTCCAGCTCACAGACAAACCCACCCTCGCCCTCCTCTCAACCGCACTGCTGACACCCAGACATCACCGCACATTCGCAGCACTCCACGGGAACGTGGTTCCCGGGAGCCCCCTAAATCCTCCTGCCCGGAAAAACCCCGGCCCGGCACGGTCTGCACTCGAACATAGGCGATGAACGTCGCTTCGCAGACCGGCCGGGACCGAGGAAAAAAAACCCCAGCTGGGGGAAAAAAAAAATCCCCCAGCTGGGGTTTTTTTTATTCTAAGTTTAAAAATTTGTTGAAAAACCTGAAAGGTAAAAGACTCTCTCTCTCTCACACACACACACACACTGTCACAGGCAGCCATAACCAGCCACAGGCAGCCACCCTTGTTCAGCTCACACACTGACTGCTGCCCTCACTCGAGACACTCTACTGAAGAAGATGCTTCGACTCATCTTCCAACTCCCTCTCCTCAGTGTCAAACTCTGGACTCTGAGAAAATCAGTAGCGGCGGTGACCGCAGTGTGACTGGAATCTCCCTCGGGGACCTGCAAGACAACGTGAGGCAGTTTACGAGTGGCTGAAGGCTAGGAGTTATCCCCACATCCGGCCCATAAGTGTTGTACCCAAAACCCCATAATCAATAGATGAACCATTAAGTCTGGTAACTGTTCTACCTAGCCGGGACTCTACCTGCCGGGGCGGGGCGGCTCCAAGCCTAAGTGGTGCACGGACCCACGGTGCACCGCATAAAAGCAAAGATGACACGGGGACGTGAGATAACTCTCCAGAAGATTAATTATTGAGCCCGATAGGCTTTAGGATGATGGAACCTACAGAACTACGGCAGTCACTGCAAGAGGGTCTAATACTCTTCATTACAGAACTCCAAGGGAATGACACATGAAAAGAAGGTACTACCAAAATGGAGAAGGAACACAGATGAGAACATCTTCTGGTCTCCAAAAGTAAAAATGTCAAGATGCCAGAATAAGCCCGATGTGGGAAAGTACACAAGTAGAAAGCCCTGATGCTGATATGGCCCAGAACAATGCTGATACAGCATCGAGACCTAACAAAGCCCTATGACACAGAAGATGATGGACACAAGCAACACAACATAGACACAAACAGCACAAGACACAAACAACACAACACAGACACAAGCTTTACAGAAATAGCATATGATAGAGAAACATAACCCCTGAAACAAAGTTGTTGCCAAAGCTGTTAAGAGGATGCTCAAGAAGCTCAGGAGGCCTAGAGGAGGAGGCAATGACTGCCAGGTGACCGTGGCGATTGCTCTGGACTCAAAAAGGTGGTCTCCCCGGGCAAAAAGATCCACAATGACATCAAGACTCAGAAAGATCCACGGTGACATCAAGACTCAGAGAGATCCACGGTGACATCAAGACTCAGAGAGATCCACGGTGACATCAAGACTCAGAGAGATCCAGGATGATGTGAAGCCCACGAGAACGTGGAGAGGGGTTGGAGCTGCCCTGCCCTGCCTGGCAAAAGTTCAGCTGATGCTGAGGAGAAACCCTCTCCCTTTACTTCCAAGGGGCCTGTCCCACTACAGCCCTCTCCTCTAAGCTGACTTCAGATTGCCTCCCGTGATTCCAAAGGTTTTTCCCTCCCCCCGACCGCCGATCCCGACACTTAGCTTTCGGAGGACGAGCCGACCGAGTCCGCCCTCGATGGAAAAGAACGCCTCGGCGCCGTGGACGTCGATATGTTTCCCGAGGTCTGCTTCGGCGGCTGCAAAGATTCAGAAAATTCAGACTGCAATGATACGACCCAAAAGAGACCCCTTCCGCAACACCCCTCTGCCTCGCCTGCCGAGGCTTATCGCTTACCTGCCGTTCCCAAACTTCAGCTCCGGTCCTGCTGACAGCACCTAGAGATGACAAAACAGGAAATGTGACTATCACCCTCGAGAAGAGCAATGCCCAGGCTCCTATGCACCACCACCCCGGCTCACCTCAAAGCTTCATCTGACTCCAGAGGCCTCCTGGACAACACCTGCCAAAATGAAAAGGTACACCCTTAGCGTGCCGGCTGCCGCGTACCATTCCCCTACCGATCGCCCTGCCTGAACGCTGACTCACCCGCTCCCCTCTGCTCCTCGGCGTGCCTAGGGCAGCAGCGACACCTGCCGAGAAACAAAGCAAAGAAACGTGCTGAGACACTGTGAAACTACAAAATGTGCAGTTTCAATTGAAGTACACCGCATCCATACCTTCAGCTTGCACCCATCTGGCCTCTGACATCCTGGGCCGAGACAACTTGCGAGTGGACAGCCTGAAATGCACAAACAGAAATGGATGCTTAGAGCTGTGTTGGAAATTGAGACCCGAGCGATAACGACACGTTCTGTCTGCCGGCCACCGCTCACCTCACTCCGTCGACCTCGACCGCTGACATATGGCATTACCTCCTAAAAATAAAGGCAGAGAAGAATGCTGTAACATAGTCACCGTTTCACTTTCCCCTGCAAAGACAAACGGGGACTGACCTTCACGAGGGAACCCGCTCGCCCGGTATGGGATGCTCTGCCACGGATTTAATCCATCTGCATCTGAAAGAAAGTTGTGACAAAAGTCAAAGTGCTGCATGGTAACTTAACAGGTCCAGACATCTTTTGCCAATATAGATGTGTACCATCTAGAGTATAACTACACCCTACGTTACAAACTTGGGATCCCCGGGCTCCCGCCCTCCCGAGGATCACGCTCATAAAGCCGGCGACTGGAACGTGTGGGATGGCTGCAAAACTGTGGGCTCGACCGGCTAAGCCGGCCGACAAGTTAACAATATGGTCTTATTCCTGTTACACCTACATACCAGACTGTGCAGCAGGGCAGAGCAGCTCCGGGCCAAACACAGACAGACGGCCGTGAGATGGGAGATGCGACGAGGGGATGGGACAATGAGAGAAAACTCTCCGCAAGAAGAACGATCGCAAAGTGGAATCAAATGACCTAGCTGAGACCGATGGTGAGCCGACGAGGCTTGAAGAACCCTGGCAGAAGATGCTAATGGAATCGCCTTATGACGAGCTCGCCGAAACGGCAAAGATGGATGCTTGAGAACTGGGAAGATGTGGAGAAAATTCCGACCGCACGTTCTTACAAGTCCTAGCCTGCTATAATGGATCATTGCGGTACACAGCTGTCAATACAGCTGAGAACAAGACCATAACAGACGTCTGACTCGATGCTGCTAAAGAGAGATGAGATTCTGATGCACATCCAGGCTGGGGAGTCAAAGGTTTGAAAAGATCGGCCCCGGGGCGATGAACGTGGAGATCGGAGATGCTAAGGATGACACATGGGCTTTCTAAGAATCCCCTCAAAGGGATTAAGGCAGAAGTCGTGCGACATGAGATGCCCAAAACACACAGAATGCACAATAGACAAATGACACGACGTGCACCGGAACTGCTCTGCCCTGCGCACCTCTGCGTTGTGATCAAAATTGAGGCTATCCCTTTATGTGGCCTAAGGGGCCCTTTCCTGGACATAACGGTCTCCGGCGCTAATTCCAAAAATCCCTCCCAGTGAGTCCCGACCCAGCACGCGGCATCCATCCCCTCTGGGGCTCGTAGCCCTCGACTTATCTCTCAGATATCCGGGGATGTGAATCCTCGTCGGGTGCCAAAGGAGGCCTCCTCGCCGCCTCGGAACTTGCTGCTGTCACCGAGCTGTTCTCTCTAAGTCAGCTACGATAAAGAAAGCCAAACGTCAATGCGTGATCCACGTCGGCCAAAACCCGACAATCTCCCTACTCGCCGTCTCTGGAGAACGCCCGGGTCCTCGGGCCGCACGCTCCGGCCGTGCTGGGAGGATGACGCCGTCATCGCAGGGCATACCTGGGTAAGAGGAGACACGGTGACATGGCATCGCTGAAACTTGAGCGGAACCTCGCTCCTCCTCCCTACCTCTCCGACTCACCGCAAATCCTCGGCCTTTGCTGAAGGCTGCCCGGATGACAACTTCAAACGGAAAAGATAAAGGCTTCGTCGCCGAGTCCCCTAATACTTCCGGAAGGCTCGCGAGGGCTGCGAACCGGGTCGGTCGGCTCGTCGGCGAGGGGGTTCGGCCCCGATAGGCCCAATACGAGCGGACTGCCTAAAACGCACACACAACAAGGCATGCTTAGAGCTTAGGAAACTGCCACGTATCGCTCACCTATTAGTCACCCCACCAAAACGCCGACTCACCCGCTCGCCTCTACGCCTTGGGATGCCTAGGGTGACAGCACCTGCAAAAGAAACAAAGGCAAAAAAAAGATGCTGAGACTGGGAAACTACAACCTGCCCGCTCCGCTGGAATTACGCTGCATCTATACCTTCGGCTCGCACCCATCTGGCCTCTGGCATCCTGGGCCGGGACGTCTTGGGAGCAGACCCCCTGAAATGCACAAACAACAAAGGATGCTTAGAGCTGCGCCGGAAGGCGAGACCTGAGCGATAACGACTCCTTCTGTCTGCCGTTCGCTGCTCACCTCGCTCCGTCGACCTCGACCGCTCCCATCCGGCGTTACTTCCTAAAAATAAAGGCAAAGGAAACTGCTGTAACATATCCACCGTGCACACTGTCCCCAAAAAGCCCTGCCTGGGAGAGAAGGGGCAAACCGAAATGGAGAGGTGCGGATGAACGTAGGGTCCAAAAGCATCGCATTGAGGAGGTCATTTCTGTCTGGAACCGCTTGACGGTGGCCTCTATCCGCAAGGGTCTCTGTCGTATTGAACGAGGGGCTGAATGCCGCAGTCCACCTGTAGAACGAAACAAAGACGCTTATAGTTTCATCACCAACACAACAACTCCAGTAGCACCTAGTTCTGTGCTGGAATTAATACTCATCTCAGTCTCCGGTACCCATCCGGCTCACGGTCCCCGCCCTGTGCCGACACCCGGCCGTGCCGAGCGCTGCGCGTCTTCGAAATGAGATGAAAAACCGAACGAGGAGGTAAATGCGGAGCCAAAATTCGAGCCGTCGCTCCGACGTCGGGTGCGGACCCGCCTCGTCGCCGTGCTCCTCTGGCCTCCTCCGTTCGCGTCGGGTTGCCATCCCGTTCCTCTGCCTCTGCAAAAGAATTGTCTGTCGCTGTTAGACACGCAGGGAAAGCTTAACCCTTCCAAAGTTCTTATTTCTCAAACCAAAATGCCCAGGATCTGACGACAGCGTGCATTTACACAAATGACTAAAAGGCTGCGAGATGCTGCTGTATCGCTCCCACCGTCTCCCCCGAACCCCAGATGGACCGGCTGCGGTTTGCTCCATCCGAGGTGTGGCTCGGGTGGCTAAGCAAAGTAATGGATTACTTGTAAAGGCTTCTCTCTACTCCACCTACCCTCCCCCCCGGTCTATTCCGCAGGGCAGAGCGGTTCCGGTCCAAACACGGACGCGAACGTGTGCTACGAACGGCGCGAGGCGAGGATGAGGAAAAAGCTCTCGGCGAGAAGATGGCAAGGATCGAGACGACGCCAAAAGAGACGAGCCCTGATACGGCGATGGTGGACGGAGCGGGTCCTAAGGACCGCAAGAAAAGACTCTAACGGACCGACCCGTTACGAGAACTGGGGGTCACGATGATGGAGATGGCTGTGAGACAATGCTACGTTCAGAATGATCCCCGTGTCCTTACGGGCCCCGGGACGGTACGACTCACGGCTGGCAAAACGGCCTGGAACAAGGCCTCAAAATACATCTCCTACGTATGTGACTCCGCGCTTCCGAGACACGATTCCAAGACGCGGCCGAGAACGCCGGTAAAAGAGCGAACAATACCGGCACCGTGCCGAGAAGTGCGAGAGTTTAAAAGCCTAGAGGTGGCGGCCGATGCTTTGACCCGAGAGTAAAAGGTGAAGATAACTGATCCGAGGGACCCCAAAGACACGTGAGACGACAAAAGACACCGGACAACACGAGACGGACCGGAACCGCTCTGCGCTGCGGCCCTCTGGTTGCGATCCGAGTAGAGCTGCTCCCTTTGGCTATCCTCAGAGGTGCCTTAAAGGACATCTCTTTCCCCGTGTTCATTTTTAGATCTCTCCTGGGTGTTCCCAACCTGCCACCCTGCTATCGGCCCATCTTTGGGTCGTGACCCCTGACTTATCTTTTGGATGACGGGCGATGTGAATCCACGTTAGAGTCCGCCTCGGCCGTCTCGGAGGGCCCTGGGATCCCGGGTTACCTTCTTAGCTATGATAAAGGAAATCAAATGCCGTAAAGGAGTTTTGTGGCACGTGGATCAAATCCCCACAATTCGGCTACTTGCTATCTCCTAAGTGCACCTAGCTCCTTGAGTCTCTGGCTTCATCCAGGCTCAAAAGCTGTGGCTGTTATTAGGATGGACACCTGGGTCTGGAAGGAGCACTTACGCGGTGTTTCTATGAGCGGGGTGGACGTACCTGTGTGCCTGAAGACACCTAAAGGTGCCAGCTGTGCTAGGGTAAATGTCTGAGGGGGCCCTGAATACATGCTATTTCCTACATTGCTACCTTCGACCCCCGTAGCCCACCCCCCCTGTAATTCCTAACCCTGTACGCTGCTCACGGTCCCTCTCCCTATCATAATACTTACCTACTGGAAGCCTCAATTTCAGATGTTATCTTTGATATAAGGCGTGTCCCCTTTGCGACAGGATGAATATGCTGGAAAAATTTGAAAGGTTGAACTCGACACGGCATGGAATTTCAGCAAGTTGCGACGCTCCTAAAGAGAAAAAAGAAAACAGGAACAGAAACAAATCAGAAAATTTGTTAAATTACAAAGGCACCTTACCACCCCTGAATGTACAACTTAAAACTATGAACTTAAATACTCCCTGTATTTAATGCTATCTTCTTCATGCCGTCTTTGAAGCCTCTCTTGCTTGAGATGCCAAAAGCACCTGATGAAGAAGAGCTGAGAGGAGCTGAAATATCCCCTTCATTGAAATGAGAGGAGAGCCCTCACCCCAGTGAATCCCGGAGAGGGAATGATGCCCTCTGCAGCAGGCTGGGGTTAATATACCCCTGACCGGCCCGGCCCGCCTCTTGTTCCCAGCGTGCCCCGGGAAAAGGGGAGGGGGCGAATACCACCCACCTGGCATAAAAGCCCTCGGAAGTGATGGGGCTGTTTGGGTCCTCTGACTTAAATCTGGGGCGAGGAAAGGGCTTGATGAAGAAGAAGACTCTTCGGGGGTATGGCTGCACCTTTTTTGCTCCAGCTTCGTTGACTAAAAGGGCAGAGACCAGGTAGGAAACAGAACTTTGTGTTTTGGTAGCACAGCTAATGGTAGCTGTTTTTAACTAGCATAATTAGTCCCTAGTGATTGCTAAGTAGTACTTCACATGTGACTAAGTAGGGGGGGAAGGTTAGTAATTATATGCATGGGTAACTCTTAGGGCCTCGTGTGTCTCTCATTGGGCCCTCTAATTAGGGTTATATACACTATAAGTAAAAGTAAAAAAACAATAGACTTCTGTGTGGCATTGTAGGTATATATGTGCCGGTCTCGTTCCTGTATGAGACGCTGAGTACCGGGATATGGCAGAAGCGCCCTGAGATGCAGAGTTAAACCCTTACGGTGCCGAAAAATGCACGGGAACCCTTTAGGGGAGAGAAGAGGGAAATTGTTTATCTCTGCTTAAATTGATACAATGGCGAACAAAGAGTCTCTCCCCTTTAGTTTAATCCCCGAAAATATGGGGAAAAGAGGAGTTTTCCTCACTTTAAGTCCGTCTCGCGATGGAAAAAGGGGGATTTTCCCGCAATTCGAACCTTTAAAAGGGAGAGCGGACTGGGCGTCCCCCCTAATTTAAACCCTAAGACGACGGAAATGGGGGAGTGACCCTTATTTCGAAACTGTAAGCTAGCAAAGTCGAGGTTTTCCCTTGCCGCTTAAACCGAAAAATAATGGAAAATCGCGTTCCCCTGTCGCCTCGGCTCGTTCGAACCGCAGCCGCGGCGCCCGTCCCGCCTTCCCCTTTTTTCCGGGCGGGCGGCGCGGGCGGAAGAGAAGGAGAACGCGGGGCGGGGTGATGCGGACTGCTGAGCGGGGGCACGAAGGGAGGCTGGGAAGGGTGTTCGTGGAGTTTTGCTGCGTTCGAGGGGGTCGCTGCGAGTTACCTGTCGGCTCGCTTTGTTCAAACTGTAGCTGCGTCCCTCCGGGTCCCCAGCGGCGTCCCCCCGTCCCCGCTTTTCCGGGATGGGCGGCACGGCGCGACGCGGAAGAGAAGGAGAACGCGGGGCGGGGTTATGCAGATTCGTCACCGGCGGCACGAAGAGGCTGCCGAGAGGGATGCTCTTGGACATTTTCGGCATTGGAGGGCGGAATGCGGATTCCCTGTCGGCTCGGTTTGCGGAAACTGCGGCTCTAGGCTTGCGGGGGTGTTTAAACTTACGGCGAGTGGGTGCTAGAGGCGTCCTCGCATTGGGGGCGTCTCTAGGGTTGTGGGGCTGTTTACGGTTAGAGCGAGCCGGTGCTGGGGGAGATCCTAGGGTTGCGGCGTCTCTAGGATTAAGGCGAGCACGTGCTCGGGGCATCCTCGGCTTAGGGGCTGTTCACGGTTATGGCGGGGAGGTGCTAGGGGGATCCTAGTGCTGGGGGGGTCTCTAGGGTTGTGGGGGTGTTTCTGGTTCGGGCAGGCAGGTGCTAGAGGGATCCCTGGGTTGCCAGGGTCTCTAGCATTGCGGGGATCTTTAGGTTTATGGTGGGTAGGTGCTAGGGGCATCCTAGGGTGATGGGGGTCTCTAGGCTGGAGGGGCTCCTTAGGTTTATGGTGGGCAGGTGCTAGGGGGATCCTAGTATTGGGGGGCTCTGTAAGGTTGTGGAGGTGTTTCTGCTTCGGGCGGGCACGTGCTAGAGGAATCCCTGGGTTGTCGGGGTCTCTAGCACTGTGGGGATCTTTAGGTGTATGGTGGGCAGGTACTAGGGGGATCCTAGGAGGGTGGGGGTCTCTAGAGCGAAGGCAGGCAGGGGCTAGGGGGATCCTAGGGTTCTGGGGGTCTCTAGGGCTGTGCGGCTGCTTCGGGTTGTGGCGGACAGCTGCCAGGGGGATCCTAGGGTTGAAGGACTCCCCGGGGTTGTGGATTCAATTAGGGTTAAGGCAGACAGGTGCTAGGAGGATCCTTGGGTGGTGGGGGTCTCTAGCATTTTGGGGGTTTTTAGGGTTAGAGGGGGCAGGTAGCTATTTTCTGAAGCCGTAAATACTTTTAAAAAAAGCAATGTAAAAAGTACCCGATACTTGTTATGCCTAACTTGGCTCCATACAGAAGGGGGACGAATATGCGTGCATATATTTTATTTTTACTCGGGTCGTTAAATGGTCTATTTGGGCTGACTTTACGGACTAGGTCTGTACAGGTAGACATGTACGATCGTGTACCTGCTTAACCTAACGCTCGCCCTAAACCCGTATTTAGACGATTGAGACCAGGGCATTTGGAGACTTGGCCGTCACGTTAGATTCCTCCGCTTCGATGTCCACGCCTGACTGAATGGCCCTGCGGACGCCTCGCGAAATACCGAGGATACGGTCGCCGATGTGGCTCCGCCGCTCGCGGGGTCGGGGGGAGCCAGCCGGCGTGCGCTCCGCCCCGTTTCGGCGGCGCGGCGGGCCGAGAGGGGCGGCCCGGGGAGCGGAAGGCGGCCGGGACGGCGAGGAGGCGGCGAGGACCGCCCAGGCGCGATCGTGCCGGCGACGGGAGCCGTCCCTGCGCCGCGCGTCGCGGTCCGCCCGCGTCCCCCCCCGGCGCCGCCCACCCCGACGCCGGCGGCTCCGCGCGGAAACGACGGGTCCGGGTGGAAGCCGCGTGCGGAAGCCCCGAGAGAGGCGGAAGGGAGCCGGACCGCTACGGGGTACCGCGACAGCGAAGGCGGCTGGGCTGTAAACGAAGGGACCCCGGGAGCCGTGCCGCGTAGCTCCGGCGGCGAGTCTCGCCTCGTCCCCTCCCGCCTCGATAGACGCGGACCGCTGCGAGGACCGGCGCGGACGGGCTGGGAATCCTCCTCCCGTGGCGTAGGGGTTCCTTCTTCTCGTCGAATCCGGCGGCTGCGTTTCCCGGGCTGGCGGCTGCCGATCGCCGAAAGCGGCTTATTCGCATCGGGGACGACGTGTAGCGGGGAAGGGAAAGGCGAGGACGTTGCGGCTTGGGAAAGAGGTGTCTCTCCCGCGGCGTGGCCTGGGTCGAAGGAAGGCTTGCGTTTTTGGCTCTGTGCGAGGTTTAACCCCCTACGAAAGGGCGGTTTGATCGCGCCGATCCTGGCTCTGCTTCCCGGGAAATTGTCGGATCGAAGAAAAAACGAGCCCTAGCGACCGGGGCGTCCGCGGTCGCGACCGGTGGGCGGCACCGCCCGCCTCCGCCCACCCCCGACTCCGCCCGAATCCGCCCCCCTCCCATCGGCCGATCGCCCAACCGCCCGCACCTGGGCGCCCACCGGGGGGGCGATGGCCGACCGGCCGCACCTGGGCGCCCACCGGGGGGGCGATGGCCTAACCGCCCGCACCTGGCCCCCGCCGGGGGGGCGATGGCCGACCGGCCGCACCTGGGCGCCCACCGGGGGGGCGATGGCCTAACCGCCCGCACCTGGCCCCCGCGCTCCCGCGCAGGCGCGGAGCTGACGAACCCCCGGGCCGACGGACTATAAAAGCGAGACGTGCTACGGACCCCGGCGCGAAGGACCGCGGATAAAAGGGCGGCGACAATGGACGATGGCAGGACAGCAGGACATGCTGCCCGTTTCGCACCAGGTTTTACAATGGGCGCCTATATATTAATATTAACGTTATATAAATGTTACGTATATATACTGTATATATACATACAGTAGTTATATGTGTGTAGGACGTATATATAGATATAGTATATATATGGTATGTATAGTATATACAGTATGTATATATACACACACATATGTATAGATATCTCTACATATATAGATATAGAGAGAGATATATATAGGTATATATGGATGGATGTATATGTAGGTATATAGAGAGTTATATATGGATATGTGTATGGCTGTGTGTGGTTGTGTATGGATACATAGATATAGTATGTAATGTATATATGTATAGTATGTATAGTTGGATACATATATGTATATAGAACTATATACATGCTTATTTATAGAAATAACTAATATTCATTTCTAATTTAGTTGTTGAATTATTTACTTATTTATTACTGTTTCTAGTGCTTTTCTTTTTAGTTCTTGATTTAGCTATTTATTCGTTCTTCATAGTCTTGACAGCAGCAAAAGCTACAGCTGATGGAAGCGAGCCGAGCCGAACTGAACGCTCCGAGAGGAACCCGTCCGTCCGGACGGCTGGCAGCAGACGGTTTCGGGGCTCGTCACGACCGCCGGGAGACGTGGGAAAAGACAGCTGACTGAGGTGAGGGGCAAATGGGGGACAAACAAGCTCCTTTCCCCAGTGGCAGAGCTGAGGGAGCGAGATAAACTCATAATATAGTTTTGGTTTCACAAATATTAAAATGCATGTCAAGTATATGGTTTTAATGTTTACACAGGGAGTCTGCTTATGAGGATACACCTCTGTAACAATGGCTGATGCCTTTATGGCCGTTATGAATTAAATGTAGATACCCTGGTGAAATACCTAATATGGTTAGTGTGATAAAGACATAATATAGTGTAAGCTTGTCACAAATATTAAAATAGATGGGGCAGGTACACTTTCTACTCTTATATAAAAGGACTCTTGCTGTAAAGTTATAGGCACATAACAGTAACTAATCCCTTGACTTCTGTTATTAGCTGAGCACAGTTAGACTGGTGAAATGACTAATGTAGCTGGTGTGATAAATAGATATTATAGCATCAGCTTGGCACAAATATTAAAATAGGTATCATGGGTAAGGTTTCTACTGTTATACCAAAGTACTGCTGTGATAAAGACAAAGGCAGGGAACAATAACTAGAGGCATGACTTGTGTTATTAACTGAATACACAGAATACACGGAATAGAGACACTGGTGAAATACCTAATATAGGTGCTGTGATAAATACACACCATAGTGTCGGCTTTTCACAACTGTTAAAAGGGCTGTCACGTGGATATGGCTTCTACTCTTATGCAGAAGTCATCTTGTGAAAAATATAGAGCTGTGTAACGTGAACTGATGACTTCTGTTATTAACTGAATGTAGAGACACTGGTGAAATAACTAATATAGCTGGGGGAAAATTACATATTATCAGATAAGCTATGCACAAATATTAAAAGGGGTATCATATGTATTCTTTCTACTGTTATACAAAAATGGTCCTGAGAGAAAGATATAGGCATATAAGAATAACTAGTTGCGTGACTTCTACTATTAACTAAATGTAAGTACATTGGCAAAACAGCTAGGATAGCTGAGGTGATAAATACATACAATACAGGAAGCTTTGCACAAATGTTAGGATGGATGTCACGTGTATGGGTTCTACTCTTACACCAAAGGAGTGCTGTTATAAACATATAGGTGTGTACCAATAACTAATGCATAGACTTCTGTTACTAAATGAATCTAGATTCAGTGGTGAAAGAACAAATAGAACTGGGATGATAAAGCTGTATTTTAATGGCAGCTTGGCACAAATACTAAAATGGGTGTCACAGGTGTGGTTTGTATCTTACACAAAACTACTGCTCTTATAAAGACATAGGCATGTAACATGAACTGATGCCTTGACTGCTGTTGTTAACTGAATCTAGATACAGTGCTGAAAAATAAATATAACTACTTGAAAATGTTTACAGTTTTACTTGCAATAACCAGACCCCTGCTACTGATATGTCAACTACCAACAATACCCGCCCACAAGAACCACACGATAAGGGGCAAACTGCAGATGACAACAAGAAGCGAAAAAACAGCAGCCAAAAAATACACATGCTCTAAAAAGGCAGGATCAAGTAGGAGCCACACTAAATGGCTCTTGCATCCAAGACCAAATTACTTCAGAAAAAAGCTTCAACGTGGAGAAATGTCAATAAATAGACATTAAGCTGATGCAATACAAACGGTAATTAATATATCCCCATGAATACTAGGGGGGCCTTCTGGCTAAAGACCAATGACCCAGCACTGTTCGTTTGCTTTATTGTCTTTATCACATACTGCCAGTTATTAAACTTTTAAATTTTAACAGGACCGTGAAGCACACTGCTAACAAGGAGGAAGGAGAAAGACTAAGGAGGAGGACAGAGAGCAAAACAGAAAGACACCAGTGTAGGTTCAACCACCGAGTGCAGACAGAAGGCACCCGAGACCCAGGAGACTCCTGTGCCTCTGAACCATCGGACGATAGGAGGACACACGGCACACGAACGGAACGGGAGACAAGGTGCTGCTCGGGGAGGTAAGAAAAACTGCTCACAACGCCCATCCCACCCAACACATGTGCCACATCACAACAAATATAAGGTCCTTGATGGCTAGGATCACCGAGAAGACAAGTAAGAAATTAAACTTGCCAGTGAGCCTCCCAATGCCACTTCACCACTCAAACACACCGTTACAGCTAGCACGAAAAATAAAACAAAGGCATTCAGAAGAGGGAAGTGACTTCCAAGGGGAAAAGAGGGCCCCACAGGTCAATCACAGCCATGCCACAGAGAGGGCCAAGCACCTCCCCAGAGCCCAGATATGACATTTCACAACAGGACACCACAGGCAGCCTGAGCCCTCCTATTACTGCCCAGGGTGCATACTCTAGGCCAGGAAGAATAAGATAAAAAAGAAGAGCAGTGCAACAACTGAAAGGGACTTCAGGGCGCGGGGTCAAGTAGTCAATAAGGCAGGAGCACAGATAGTCTTTCACACAGTACACTGAGCAGCAGACACAAACTATTAAAGGAGCAACACAGCCCACGTGACCAACAAGGCACTCAAGGGCAAGTGGCCTGAGCAGAACTTTACACCGTTAGATGAGAGGACAACGTCCACAGCACGTGGCCCGCTGAAGCCACATAGGCTCCATCTAGGCGCTAAAAGCAAAAGTTAGCCCCTGAAGGCACAGAAGTCACTGACAGTGCTTTAAACAACATGCAGAGAGGGAAGACAATGCAGCAGACCTCCTGCAAAGCAAGCCCAAGGGTAAAAAGACAGACTCAGGAATCAAACTAGCAGCCCAGCTGAAGCCCATGTATGCTACTACACACAGGACAAATAACAAACAAAAGGAGCCACACACCATAGCACAGAACAGCCATATACTCAGGTAGTTAATGGCTCAAACACTCATGTGACTTTTATCCATGAAAACAAAAACCGCATAAGAAAGCTACAACAAAAAAAGGCTCAGTAAAGATACCCAAGTCGCAGTTCACACTGAAAGTCCAACTGCTAATATGACATAAAGGGAAAGCCACTAATGAGGCATATCAGGGTGAAGGAAAGAAATACATGCACAAAGAAAAAAGCCACCACCTACACTCAAGCTGACTAAAACAGTGAGCGAGGCCACAGCCCACAGAAGCCAAGCTTACACACGCTTGGCCCCTCTCCCCAAAAAGCCAAACCCAGCGGCTGCACCCCAGCTGAGGGAGGGCAGGGAGCAAGACCACAGCCCACAGAAGCCAGGCTGACAGCGACTTCCCCTTTCTCCCCAAAAAGGCCAAACACTCCAGGAGCACTCAGATGGAGGGTCAGATGGGGCAAGAGCACAGCCCACAGAGGCCATGCTGACACACGCTTCACCCTTTTCCCCAAAAAGGCCAAACCCAGCAGCTGCACTCTCGCTGAGTGTTAGGGGGGCAAGACCACAGTGCACAGAAGCCAGGTCAGGTTTAGACACGTTCTTGGCCCCCGCCCCCCCCTCCCCCCCCCCCCCCCAAGATGGCACAGACACCCTATCAATCAGTCTGATTTTACAGTCTAGACTATGTATATACACATATATTTCTGGATACTCACCCACTGCCACCAAGACATTACATACATTGGTACGCCAAATGTGAATCTGGTTCATAATAATCATACCTATGACAATGTGTAATTGTCATATATAATATAAATTAAGACTGATTATATACACATATATGTATATATATATAAAAAAACACATGCACATATATATGCACACACATATACACACATATATGGATATATATACAGCTATGTATATACATATGCATATACATATACACACACATATAGACATATTGTGTTGGTTTCACTTGGCCCAGTTGTGCTAGTGAGTACAGTGGGGTACAAAGATGGCTCCTGCACATCCTCTGTGAAAGTTCTGGAAGTTTTTCACCATGTCCAGCAGAGCCAATCTCTGATGGCACTGAAGATGATGGCCATGCTGCTGCCAAGCCTGAGACAATTAGGGATGTTAGTTACGCCTCTGTGAAAACATATTTAAGAAGAAATCGAAACAATGTGAGCACGCACTTGTTTTTAGCCAGAGGAGGAGGAGGTGAAAATATGTCAGGGGAAACAACATGCAGAATCCTAGGTGAGTGGAGAAGGTGGGAGAGGAGGTGCCCGAGACACCAGAGCATGAAAATCCTCTGCCGGCTGTGATGAAGACCATGGGGGGATCAGGGGGTCCCCCTGCAGCCCATGGGGTCCAGGGGATGCAGAGAACCATCCACAGCCCGTGGGGAGGTGCCCACGCCAGAGGAGCGGGTGGATGCCTGCGGGAAGCTGTGATCCAGTGGGAATCCCGGTACAGACTGAAAGTTGCAAAGGCCTTGCAGGAGAGAGAAAGGCCTTCCTCCCGGGATGGAATTGATATAAATGTGTTCACAAGCTGAAATTTTAACTGCATAATATTGAGTATTTATTAATAGAGCAAAGGCAAAAATAGCGCTGGGTACTTAGCAGTTTTGCCAGAGTCACACTGGTGCATTGTACTGTGAACTTAAGTACTTTCTTTAACTGTTCCATATTCATTAAGCCTCGAAGGTGATTTACACTTCACTCAACTCCCCCCCCTCCAATCCTTGCCCCCTTCTGCCAGCACGGCACCTGTCTCAGAGTCTCGGACCTGCTGGATTGCCTCAGAACTGAAGGCAGAAATCCTCCTGTCTATGTTTCCTCGGTTCCAACTTAATTTGTAGGTGACAGTTCCTTTTGGGAGGTGTGAGTCAAGATAACAGACTTCCTGGGATGCTGGCAGTTATCTTCTTGGTTTCTTTAAGATGTCTTGATCCCTGGGTCTGTGATTTATCAACCTAAAAGGCATTTATTACCATGTATTTATTACTACATTTTCTAACATATCACGACTATTTCAAAGTTACAATTTACCCTAACCTTGTTTCTATTTAATTATATTTTATCTTAACACTATTTTTTTAATACAGTACACATCACTTGTAAATGTTAAATGCATATATGCAAAAGCCAGCATTTATCATTCACTCATTTATCACCAAAACAGCCTAGCCTCCGCTTGGAAGTCTCCAAAACCTCTGGGGAGGGACGAGAGACACCCCCCGCCCCCAAAACCTCCGGAGACAGCCGAGGGACCCCAAAAACCCCAGGGTGGGGATCCCCAAATCCCCCAGGGAGGGGCGAGGGACACCCAAAACCCCCGGGGAGGGGCAGGGATCCCTAAAACCCCCGGGGAGGGACGAGGGACCCCTAAAAACTCCCCGGGAGGAGCGACGGACCCCAAAAAACCCCCGGGGAGGAGCGACGGACCCCAAAAAACCTCCAGCGAGGGCCGAGAGACCTCCTAAAAACCCCCGGGGAGGGACGAGGGACCCCTAAAAACCCCCAGGGAGGAGCGAGGGACCCCAAAACCCCCGGGGAGGGACGAGGGACCCCTAAAGACCCCCGGGGAGGGACGAGGGACCCCTAAAGACCCCCGGGGAGGGACGAGGGACCCCAAAACCCCCGGGGAGCGGCAAGGACCCTCAATTGCCGCAGGCCCGAGCCGAGCCTTGGGTTGGAATATGCAAATTGCGAAAGGGTTTGTGAGAAAGGAGGTGCGGTTATGCAAATTAATAACGCCGAATGGCACCATGGGAGAGGGGGTGCGGTCATGCAAATTTAACACTTCAAAAAGAACGGTATCATGGGAAATGAGGTGCGGTCATGCAAATTTGAGCACAGGGAGGCGCGAGTGGCATCATGGGAGCTTTACTGGAGGAATTTTGGGGGGTTTAGGGATCGCTGCGCGAAAATGCGGTTTCCCGCCCCTTCCCCAGTCCCCGAGCAAAGACATTTTTCCCCATTTTCGCCACGCAAATCCTCCCAGCTCCCCTCAGACCCGGCCTGGCAAATCCAACCCCGTGCTCCGAGTGGCCAAAGCCCCGAGTCCAGCGCCTTCGCTGTGACCCTTCGCTGGCCTGTCCGGTCCCTCTGGCCGGGCCGAGCCCTTGCTCTGACCCGGAGAATCCATGAAAAAACTCCTGCAGCTCCGGAGCCTTTCCCGACTCTGCCGGAGCTTCCGGCGCCTCACGAATTTGCCGCGCGGCCGGCGGGAGGGGCGGGGTTATGCAAATTTCAGAGCGCGAAGTGCATCTTGGGAGCGATATTTGCGGAGAATGTAGAAGATTAGGCGTCACTGCTGCAGGACGCTGGCAGTGCTTGCGGGATAAGGCCGGGAAGGAGTCTGGGAAGCGCTCGGGAGGAGCTGCAGGGAGGCGCGGGGGTGGCCGTGATGTACGTGTGGGGCGCTTGGGGTCGGGGCGGGTGTGAGGGAGTCGGGACGTTATTCTCGATTTTTGGTGTTTTGCCTGAAATCGATTGCTGGGTGTGTTTTTATACACATAGTGTAGGTTAGATTTTGCGTGAATTTTATGTTAGATAGATTTTAGAATTGGAAAGGGGTGTGACAGTGTGCTTCTTTTGTTGTACGCATGATCGCGGTATTGTGGTATTGCTGGGAGCGGTGTACTTTACCGGGATACTTTCCGCGATGAAAATAGCCGGTTAAGATTAATAGTAGCTTCAAACTTAGTGCAATTAAGTTACGTTAATCGTTAGCGATTGCGTATCAAAGTGACACTCTCGGCTCTCGCCAGGCGACGGCGCTCGGCTTTTGGCCTTCCTGTCCTATCCCTCCCAGGGAGTCGCAAAATGGCGGCGCCTACACCGTGCTCCTGCGCGTGTTGTTTTGAGTTAAATTGCGTAGTTTCGCCGCTTTCTCGGTGGATATGGGTTTTTATGAGGATAATAAAGAATATTCGTGATGTTTAAAGGAATCTGTGAGGGGGTCGTATGAGTTTCATTAAACCAACCTGTGAGGGGGGTGAGGAGCGAGGAGGGACGGGGCCACACGGGTTTCCTCAGGGAAACGCGGCCCCGCCTTCGCCTCGGCGCTTCTCCCGCGCCCCTTCCCAATTTCAAACCGAACGCATCTGATGTATTTTACACATTTTTTACCCTTTTACCCCTCCCCACCAACAGCCCCGCGCTTTCCCCCTCAGCCACGGAAACAAAATGGCGGCGGCGCGGCGGGCGGGAAACCGCGCGTGAGGCGAGCGCCCCTCTGCCCCTAAAAACCAATGGGAGCCCAGCTTTTCGCCGTCGCTGGGCAGAACAGCGCGGCCCGGGCCAATCGGAAAATCCGAGCGGCTCGCGCGGGCCCCGCGTGGGGCAGGGGGACGCTGAGGCCGCCGCCACACTCGCGGCGACCGTTGCGCACGTAGGTGGGGCTGGCGGGGGGGGGGGGGGGGGGAGAAGCGGGAACTGCACCTGCGCGCCGCGCGTGACGCTGCGCCCCGCGTCTGCGCGCCGCCGGCGGGAGGGAGGGGGTCGGAGCTAGCGCGCAGGCGCGGCGCGTGCGCGGTGCGGCGGCGCGCGGCGCGAGGGGGGGCGCGGCGTCGGGGCGGCGGCAGCGCAGGCGCGGCTGAGGCGGCGGCGGCGGGAGCGGGACGGGCCCGGCGATCGCTGCGCGCTCCGGCCGCCCCCTCCCCGCGCCAGCAGCGGCGGCGGCGGCTTCCCCGCGGCCCCGCCTCGCTCTCGCTCTCCCCCCTCCTTCTCCGCCCCCTTCCTTCCGCCCCTTCCCTCCCTCAGTCCCCGCCCCGCGGCCTGTGGGCCCGGCCCGGCCTCGCGCTCCGGCCTCGGCGCCGCCGCCTCAGCGCGCCCGCGCTTCCGTTTCCCTTCCCCCCCCCGTGTCCCCTTCCCCCCCCTCCCCACACACCGGCCCCGCCATGGACGTGAAGCGGCTGAAGGTGACCGAGCTGCGGGCCGAGCTGGGCCGGCGCGGCCTGGACGCCCGCGGGCTGAAGGTGGAGCTGGCGCAGCGGCTGCAGGAGGCCCTGGACGCCGAGATGTTGGCGGCGGGGCCTGAGGAAGGCGGCGGCGGCGGCGGCGGGGGAGGCCCGGCCGCCGCCTCGAGCTGCGGAGGGGAAGCGGGGCCGGCGGGAGGCCCGGCCGGGCGGCCCCACGGAGGGGACGAGGAGGAGGAGGAGGAGGAGGAAGAAGAGGAGGAGGAGGAGGAAGAGGAGGAGGAGGAGGACGAGGAAGCGCTGCTGGCCGATGAGGACGAAGCGGCCGCCGCGGCCCCCGAGGCGGCCCCGGCCCAGCCCGGCCCCCCCGGGGAGGAGGAGGAGGAGGAGGAGGAGGAAGAGGAGGCGGCCCCGGCCGAGCCCGCGGGGTCGGAGCCGCTGCAGCCGCCGCAGGACGACCAGGGAGCGGCGGCCGCGGCCGAGGCTGAGGCGGCCGAGGCGGGAGGAGGCGGCGGCGGCGTGAACGGGGCCGAGCGGCCGCCGGAGGAGGCGCCCAGCGGGGACGAAGCGGCCGCGGCCGAGGCCAAGGAGGAGGAGGCGCAGGCGGGTAAGCGAGGGGGAGAAGCGGGAGGGGAACCGGGAGAGGAACCGGGAGAGAAGCCCCGGAGCCTCGGGAGGGATCCCGGAACCGGGAAAGGCCCCCCGGGAGCGGCGGGGAACCAAGCGGGAGAGAACCCCCGGGGAGGCGGGAGGGATCCCCGGAATCGGGAGAGAACCGGGAAACAATCCCCAAAACCGGGGAAAGAACCGGGAAAGAATCCCTAAAATCGGGAGAGAGTCCCCAAAATCGGGGAAAGAACCGGGAAAGAGTTTCCAAAACCAAGAAAGAGTCCCCAAAGTCGGGGAAAGAACCGGGAAAGAGTCCCCAAAATCGGGGAAGGGTCCCCAAAATCGGGGGAAGAACCGAGAAGGAATCCCCAAAACCGGGAACGAGCCCTCAGAACCGGGGAAAAAAAAACCCGGATCGTCAGGAGGGATGCGAGAACCGGGAAAGAATCCCCAAAAACGTGAAAAAAACTGGGAAAGAACTCCGGATTCTCTGGAGGGAACCCAAAAATCGGGATAAAACCCCCCAAATCGGGAAAGAACCGCCGGAGCCTCGGGAGGGAGCCTAAAACCCGGGGAAAAATCTCCAAAATCGGGAAAAGAACCGGGAAGGGCCCTCAGATCCCCGGGAAAGATCCCCACAATGAGGGAAGGATCCCCAAAACGAGGGAAGGATCCCCAAAATCACGGGAGGATCCCCAGCAGGGACTCCCCATTTCCTCCCCCTCCCAAAATTCCCGTTTTTCCCCCAAAAATTCCAAATCTCGGCCTGATCCCAACCCCCCCCTCCTTATTTCCAAATTTTGGGGAGGTTTATTCCGTCCCGGGAGCCCCAAAATTTGGGATAAATTGGGATAAAATGCCATTTTTGTTGCCCCGGGTTGGGGGATAGGGAAAGGAGTGAGGGAAATGGGGATTTTGGGGCAAAAAAAGCGGGAAAAAGTTGAGTTTCGATTTTTTCGGAGCCACGGTTCGGAGGGAAATGAATGGAATTAATTGAATTAATGAATTCCGAGCGTTTTGCTGTGGATTTTGAGGGAAAAATTGAGAAAAATCTTCGGTTTTTTTGGGAAAAAAATGCGGTTTGTGATGAAAATCGATGTTTGGGAGGAAAAGATGTGATTTTTGGCAATTTTGGAGGGAAAGTTCGTGGTTTGGAGGGCAAAACCGTTGGGTTGGGAGGAATAATCTGAGGGAAAAGTGTTGGGGAAATAGAGGGTTTTTTGTTGTTTAAGGAGAAATTTTGGGGTTTGAGAAAAGTTCTGGGATTTGGGGGGAAAATCTGATCTTTGAGGGAAAAGTCCTGATTTTTGAGGGAAAATAGTGATTTTTTTGAGGGAAAAATTCTGATTTTTGAGGGAAAAACTTGATTTTTGAGGGAAAAGAGTGGTTTTTGAGGGAAAATATTGTTTGGTTTTTTTTTTTTTTTTTTTAGGGGAAGCCCTGATTTTTGAGGGAAAATCTTGGTTTTGGGAAGATTTGTGGAGCAGGGTTCACTGTGGAATGGGATTTTGTCTGGAATAAAGTGAAACTTTTCCCATTTTCATCCCAAACTTTGATTTTTGTGGGAATAGAGGTGGAAAATTCCTGTTATGGGGCACGGAAAAAGTACAAAAACTTGGGTTTTACAGAAATATTCCTAAATTTTGTTGGGGTTTTAGGATTTTTTTATGGCCAAATGAGCAAAAAATTGGGAAGTTTTGGTGTTTCCTTAGATTTTGTTGTTGGATTTAATCAGTTTTTAATTAATTGATGGATCTCGATCCTGAATTTTTCCTTTTTCATGAAAATCCCAAGGGAATTTGTCATTTTTTGAAGCATTTTGATGGATTTTTTTTTCAGCCATTCCCACATCCCAGGTGGGAATTTCTCTTTCCCCAGGATTTAATTTTGGGGGAAAAATGGGATTGAAAGTGGGAAAAATCATTGAAACTCCAGGACTGAAGTGGATTTTGTTGGTTTAAGGCATTTTTTAGGAAAGAAATAGAAGTTTTAACCATTCGTATTGATGGAAAAGCTGAAGGGTCAATTAAAACTCTGGGGTTTTTTTTGGGATGTCTTGGTTTAATTAATTTTAAATTAATAAATTGGAATTTTAACCGCTTTTGGCGTCTCTAAAAATTGAGAAACTGCAGGATTTTCATGGAATGTCTCACTTTGGTTGATTTTTTTTTAGGGAAAAATGGGGATCTTAACCATTTTTGCACCTGGAAAATGCATTGGAGTTGCAAGGTTCTAAGGCCATTTTTTTTTAGTTAATTCTTTTTTAAGGAAGAAATTGGAATTTTAACGCCATTCTGAGATTAAAAACTGTTAAAATTCATCAATTTTCATGCGATGTGTTTTAATTTAATCTGATTTATTTTTGAGGAAAAAAATTTGGAATTTTAGGTGGTTTTTTGGGTTTTTTGGTTTTTTTCTTAAAACCTGGAAATTCTGTTAAAACTTTCAGATTTTCATGGAATGTTTTTACTTAATTTATTTTTAAGGCATTTCATCCATTTTTTCTATCTCTAGAAGCTGTAAAGTCCATCAGAATTCCCAAATTTCCCCAGAATGTGTGGATTTAACTCATTTTCCAGGGGGGAAAATAATGGGATTTTAACTCAGTTTGGAGATTTAAATCCGGGAATTCCGTTATAAATCGGAATTTTCCCGCAATGCTCGGATTTCGTTCGCTCCTGAGGGAACAGTTGCGATTTCCATCACTCTAAAAACAGGGAAAAGCCAAGATTTTCTTGGAATGTCTCCTTTTAAGTCACTTTTGAAGGAAAAAAGTCTGAATTTTCACAATTTTTGTGCCTGGAAAAGCCATAAAATCCATTAGAAGTGCAGGATCTTTACAGAATGTCTTGGTTTAAGGCACTTTTTAAGGAAAAAATTAGAAATTTACCAATTTCTGCATCTGGAAAAGCCATGAAATCCATTAAGATTAATGGATTGTCTTAGTTTAGTTAATTTGTTGAGGAAAAGTCAGAATTTTTCCACATTTTGCTGCTCTAAATAGCAAGAAACACTGTAAAAAGTCCCAAATTTCCATGGAATGCTTTGATTTAACTCAGGTTTTTTTAGGAAAAACATTGGAATTATTTCCATTTGAAAGCAGGAATGTCACTAAAATTTGTGGAGTCTTATGGGATTTGCTGATTGAACTCATTTTAAGGGAAAAATTGGATTTTTTTTTCCCTTTATTTTGGTTCTAAAATCTGGAAAAGCCCAAAATTTTGCTGCCGTTTTTTGCTCCTTTTCCCCTCTTTTTTTGAGGGGAATTTTTTCTGTCAAATCCAGGATTTTTTTGCCTGAACTCCCAGGATTTTCTCCCTCAAATCCCACGATTTTTTCCCTGAATTTCTAGGATTTTTTTCCCATAAATCCCAAGTTTTTTTTTCCTGAATTTCCGAGGTTTTTTTCCCATAAACCCCAGGATTTTTTGCCCAAAACGCCAGGATTTTCTTCCATAAATCCCAGGATTTTTTGCCTGAAATCACAGGATTTTTGCCCATAAATCACAGGGTTTTTTTCCCGTAAGCCCCAGGGTTTTTGCCTGAAATTGCAGGATTTTTTTGCCCAAAATCACAGGATTCTTTGCTTGAAGTCCCACAGTTTTTTCCCATAAACCCCAGGACTTTTTCCCATAAACCCCAGGATTTTTTCCCATAAACTCCAGGATTTTTTTCCCATAAACCCCAAGGCTTTTGCCCAAAATCTCCGGATTTTTGCCCATTTCCAGGGGACGAGGAGGACAAGTCCAAGGCGGCGGCGGAGGGAGAGCGGCGAGGGCTGAAGAGGCCTCGGGACGAGAAGGACGAGCACGGGAGAGCTTTCCACGAGTTCCGTGAGGAGGCCTACAACAGCCGGTGAGAAATTGGGGAATTTTTGGGATCCCTGAAAACCTGGCATCCCCAGAAAGTCCCCAAAAAAACCAGGAATTTCAGGGGATTTCGGGGGTCTGGGGTCCCAAAAAAATTGGGATCCCAAAGGATTGGAGAGCCTGGAATCCTGGGGTGCCAATAAAATGGAATTCCCACGGATTTCGGGATTTCCCCCCAAAATCTGGGAAATTTCCCCCCCAAAATATGAGATTTCTCCTTAAAATTTGGGACATTTCCCTCAGATTTTGGCACTTCCCTCACAGAATTTGGGATTTTTTTCCCCATAGTTTGGGATTTTCCCCCCCCAATAATTGGGATTTCCTCTGAAAATTTGGCATTTCCCACCCAAGCTTTGGAGATTTTCCCTCCAGAATTTGGGATTCCCCTCCCAGAATTTGGGACTTTTCCTGAAATTTGGGATTTTTTTTCCCCAACCCCACAGATCCAAATCGCCGCCGCCGCCGGAGGAGGAACCTCGGGAGGGTGAAGAGGACGAGACCCTCGTGATCCTCGACACCTGTAGGGAAAATTTGGACTTTCCAGGGATTTTGAGAATTTTTTAAAAATTTTTGGCAATTTTTTTGGGTTGGCAGGGGAATTTCTTTGGGGATTTGGGGCATATTTGGAGGATTTAATGAATTTGGGGCTGTTTTGGGGTGGATTCTGTGGGATTTGGGGTGGGGTTTTGAGGCCAAATGGATTTTTTTGTTGGGTTTGGGAAATTTTTTTGGGATTTGGGAGTTTTTTTGGGCTGATATGGGAATTTTTGGGAGGCATTTTTTTGGGATTTCCGATCCAATCCCTTTCCACCTCGTTCCCAACCAGACTCTTCCAGGGATTTCACAGATTTTGAGATAATTTGAATCATTTTGGGATAATTCCAGGCATTTGGGATGGATTTAGGGAATTTTTGGGATGATTTAAAGTGGTTTTGCCTCAATCCAAGTTGGATTTATGGGATTGTTTGAGGCATTTTTGGGATTTCTGATCCAATCCGTCTCCACCTCGTTTCCAGGTGGATTTTTCTGGGGGGTTTATAGATTTTGACCAATTCCTGATGAGATACGGGATTTTTCCCCATTCCCAATGAAATTTTGGGTCAATTCCTGACGAAATTTTGTGGATTTTGGATCAAGTCCCAATGAAATTTTACAGATTTTTGGCCAATTCCCGATGAAATTTTGGAACTCTTCTTAATTCCTGATGAAATTTGGGGTTTTTGCAATTCCCGATGGAATTTTGGGCCAATTCCCAATGGAATTTTGGGCCAATTCCCGATGGGATTTTTCCCAATTCCCGATGGAATTTTGTGGATTTTTCCCAATTCCCGATGGGATTTTGGGCCAATTCCCGATGGGATTTCTCCCAATTCCCGATGAAATTTTGTGGATTTTTCCCAATTCCCGATGGATTTTTTGGTCCAATTCCCGGCGAATTCCGGGATTTTTCCCGATGACGTTTCGGGGTTTTTTTCCCCCGACAAAATTTCGGAATTTTTTTTTTCCCGATTCCCGCTGGACGTTCCGAAATCTCCCCCCAGACACGTCGGACCTGCAGTTCCGCGCGAGCCGCGATCGCTACGGGGGACAGCCTTTGTTCTCCGAGCGCTTCCCGGGGCTCTGGGCCGGCGCCAGGAGCACCCACGGCGTCACCAAGGGCAGGGTCTGCTTCGAGGCCAAGGTGAGGAAAAAACGGGAAAAAAACGGGAATTTGGGGGAAAAAAACCCCGGGAATTTTGGAGAAAAACCCCAGCATTGTGGGGGAAAAGAGATAGAAATCGGAGGGGGAGAAGTGGGAGTTTTGGAGGGTTTCGGGAGAATTGGAATGGGAATTTTGGGGGGAAAAATGGGAACTTTGGAGAAAAATGGGAATTTTGGGGAAAAAAATGGGTATTTTGCAAGGTTTAGGGGGAAAAATGGGAGTTTTGGGGGAAAGAAGGGAATTTTGGGGAGGTTTTGGGGCGGAAAATTGGGAGTTTTGGGGGGAGAAAAAGATTTTGGGGGATAGAAGGATTTGAGGGAAAAAGTGGGAATTTAAGGAAAAGAATGGGAATTTCGAGAAGAAAATGGGAGTTTTGGGAGAAAAATGGGAATTTCAGGAAGGTTTAGAGGGAAAAAATGAGAGTTTTGGAGAAAAAAATGGGAATACTTGGGGGAAAAAAGCCAATTCAGGAAAGAAAAGTGAATTTTTGGAGAAAAATGGGAATTTTGGAAAAAACCAGGAATTTAGGGGGCTTGGGGCGAAAAAAAGGGGGTTTATGTGGAACAAAGGGAATTTCTGGGGAACAAAGGGAATTTTGGGGATTTTTTTGGGGCCGTTTGGGGTTTCCAGTCCCTGTCCGTGTCCCGTTCTGGAATTTTCCATCCCAAATTCCCGAATTTTCCACTCAGGTGACACAGAACCTGCCGGGGAAGGAGGGCAGCACTGAGCTCCCTCTGCTCCGTGTCGGATGGTCCGTGGACTTCTCCCACTCCCAGCTGGGTAAGGCCCCGAAAGTTTCCAAATTCTGCCCAAAATATGCCCTAAAATCTGTCCCAAAATCCAGCCCAGAAAAACCCAAATTCAGCCCAAAATCCAGCCCAAAAAATCCCAAAATATAGCCCAAAATCACTAAAGTATAGCCCAAATTATAGCCCAGAAACCCCCGAATTCAGCCCAAAATATAGCCTAAAAAAATCCCAAAATATAGCTCAAAATATAGTCCAAAATATAACCAAAAATCCAGCCCGAACAATGCCAAAATATTGCCTAAAATCTGTCTCAAAATCCAGCCCGAAAACCCCCAAGTTCTGCCCTAAATCCGGACCAAAATATCCCAAAATTCAGCCCAAAAAACATCCTAAAATCCAGCCCAAAACCCCCCAAATTCAGCCCAAAGTGTAGCCTAAAAAATCCCAAAATAGAGCTCCAAATCCAGCCCAACAATCCCCAAATTCAGCCCAAAATATAGCCCAAATCTATCCCCAAATCCAGTCCGAAAATCCACTTAGGATCCTCAAAATCCAGCCTCAAATCCATCCCCAAAAAATCCCCAAATCCATCCTAAAATCCGTTTGGGATCCTAAAAATCCCCAAAATTTCTCCTTTCCACCCCAAAATTCGCGTTGGGATCCCCAAATCCTCCCTGCCCATCCCAAACCCCTTGCAAATTCCCCAAAAATTCCCCGAAAATGCCCTGAAAATTCCCCGAAAATTCCTGAGTTTCCTGAAAATTTAAAAAAATTCCCAAATTTCACCAAAAATTCCTGAATTCGGGGCTTTTTGCCCTTCCAGGTGAGGATGAGTTCTCCTATGGCTTCGACGGCCGAGGGCTGAAAGTGGAAAATGGAAAATTCGAGGAATTCGGGGAAAGTTTTGGGGAAAATGATGTCATCGGCTGCTTTGCGGTGAGAATTTGGGGAAAATGGGGAAAAATCATGGAAAATTTGGGAAAAGCTGGGAAATATATCAGCAAATTTGAAAAAATGAAAAGAAGTCATACATTGGGGAAAAATCAGGAAAATGGCAATAAACTGGGAAAAAGTAGGAATAAATCGGGAAAAAAGTGGCAATAAATAAGGTAAAATGGGAGTAAATCGGGAACAAAGCAGGAAAAAGCGGCAATAAATTGGGAAAATGCAGGAAAAAGTGGGAATAAATTGGGGTGAAAGTGGGAATAAATTGGGAAAAAATCAAGAAAGACTGGGAAAAAATTCTGGGGAAACTGGGAAACACTGGGGGAAAAAAATCAGGAAAAAACTTGAAAAAAAATAGGGAAAAAGTGGGAATAAACTGGGAAAAATGGGAATAAATGGGGAAAAGCCAGGGACAAGTGGAAAAACCTCCGCTGGGCATTCCCGCGTGCCTGAGCCCATCCCCCGCTCCGTCCCCGCAGGATTTCGAGGGCGCAGAGGCGGTGGCACTGTCCTTCTCCAAGAACGGAGTGGCGCTGGGGACGGCGTTCCTCGTCCCCAAAGAGTCCCTCGGGGAGCGAGCGCTGCTGCCACACGTGCTCTGCAAGGGCTGCGCCGTGGAGCTCAACTTCGGGCAGCGGCCCGAGCCCCTGCAGAACGTTCCGGAAGGCTTCGTGTTCATCCACGCCGTGCCCGTCCCGGACAGGGTGCGCACGCCGCCCGGGCCGCCCAGCACCCAGGAGTGCGAGGTACGGGGGAACTGGGGAAAAGGGCCTAAAAATCGGGGGGAGAAATGGGGGAGAATCGGGCGGAAAATGCGGGGAAAATGTGGGAGGGAATGTGGAAAAATTGGGGGGAAATGCGGAAAAATATGCAGAAAAATCGGGGGGGAAATGGGGAATAAATGCAGAAAAATCAGGGAAAAAAATGCAGAAAAAGATGTGGAAAAATGCAGGAAAAGCAGAGAAAAATCCGGGGAAATGAGGGAGATAGTCTGGAAAAATCAGGGAAATCCGGAAAAACATCCTGGCATTTTAAAAAATTCTGTGTGTGTGTTTGTAAGTGTGTGTGTGTGTATGCACGCGTGTATATTTATACGTGTACATATGTACACATGCATATATACATTCACGTGTGTACATATAGGCACGTGTGTACATATAGACATGTGTGTACATATGGACACGTATATATATACGCGTGTACATATACGCAGATATTTACATGCATATGTATGTACACACGTGTTTGTATGCATATATATGCACATACATGTAGACATATATACAGACACGTGTGTACATAGACACATGTGTACATACGCGTGTACATATACACAGATATTTACATGCATGTGTATGTACACGTGTTTGCATATATATGCATATACATATAGACATGTACACACGTGTGTGTATATGTATGCATGCATATACACGCATGTACGTATATATGCATTTTTATATATATAGACATATGCGTATGCTGACGTAAATAGTACATACACGTACAAACATATACATACACGTATGTATACCCTTATGTATATAGACATATGTATACACATATACATATCTGTATGCACGCGTACATGCACGTATATGTGTAATGTACGTACATATCTATATATGTACGTGCATATGCATATACGTATGTATGCGTAGACACATGTACATATGTATATACGCACATGTGTATACGCACATGCGTGTATGGATACATGCATATACATACACACATATATACAGATACATATATGTACGTGTAGACGTACACGTGCAGAGACATATACACAGACGCATATGCATACACGCGTGTACGCACATATGCATACACATATATGCATGCATGTGTACACATGTCTATATGCACATATACATATGTGTATATATATACTCGTATATAGATACATACGCATATACGTACACGACCGCACGTACACGTGTTTTTGTACATACGTTTACATATGTATATAGATGTACACGTAATTAAGTAAAATAAGAGGGAGATGTGGAAATATCTGTGGGGGGAATGCGGAAAAATCAGGAGAGAGCCTGGGAAAAATCCGGGAAAACATCCGGAGAGAAAACCTTTGTGTGTCCTGTCGGGAGCAAGGGAAAGCTGTGAAAGTCCAGGGATGGGAGAAACATCCGGGAAATGTGGGGGGGATGCAGGAAAATGGGGGAATTTAAAGGATTCCGAGTCCTGATCCACCGGGAATCCCAGCATTGATTCTTTGGGAATCTCAGTACTGATCCTTTGGGAATCCCAGCATTGATCCTTTGGGAATCTCAGTATTGATCAATTGGGAATCCCTGCATTGATCAATTGGGAATCCCTGCATTGATCAATTGGGAATCCAGCATTGATCAATTGGGAATCCCTACATTGATCCTTTCCGTTGATCCATTGGGAGTCCCAGCATTGATCCTTTGGGAATCCCAGCATTGATCCTTTGGGAATCCCAGCATTGATCCTTTAGGAATCCAGCTTTGATCCTTTAGGAATCCAGTATTGATCCTTTGGGAATCCCAGCATTGATCCTTTGGGAATCCAGCATTGATCCTTTAGGAATTCAGCATTGATCCTTTGGGAATCCCAGCATTGATCCTTTGGGAATCCCAGCATTGATCCTTTCCGTTGATCCGTTGGGAGTCCCGGTGTTGATCCGTTGGGAATCCCAGGATCGATCCCTGCCGGTGGCTCCTTTGGGAATTCCCGCTCCCAGCCGCGCTGCGCTCCCCCGCAGGTGCTGCTCATGGTTGGCCTCCCCGGCTCCGGCAAAACCCAATGGGCGCAGAAACATTCGCAGGAGAACCGCGAGAAACGCTACAACATCCTGGGGACCGAGCGCGTGCTGCACCAGCTGCGGGTACGGCTTAATTACGGCGCTAATTACGGGATTAATTATGGGATTGTGGGATCCTTTGTGGGATTGTTTATGGGATTGATGGGATAATAGGGACCGAGCGGGTCCTGCACCAGCTGCAGGTATGGGACTTACGGGGTTAATTACGGGATTATTGATGGGACTGTGGGATTATTTATGGGATTATGGGATAATGGGATTGATGGGCACCGAGCCGGTGGTGCGCCAGTTGCAGGTACAGGGTTGATTATGGGATTAATTATGGGATTCATGGGATCATTTACGGGATAATGGGGACGGAGCACGTGCTGCACCAGCTGCGGGTACGGCATTTATGGGATTAATTATTGGGATTTGTGGGATTATTTATGGGATTATTGATGGGATAATTTATGGGATAATGGGGGCAGAGCGGATCCTGCACCAGCTGCAGGTAAGGGAGCGTTTGTGGGATCCTTTATGGGATTGATGGGATCCGTGGGATAATGGGAATGGCGGGAGAACGGGATCGGGGGGGAAATGGGAATGACAGGATTGATGGGATGGAGTTTGGGGTGGGATAAGGGGATCTGTGGCATCCATAGGATTTTCTGGGATTTCTGGGCTGGGATCTGCGGGATTTATATGATATCTGGGATTTTTTATGGGATGGATGGGGCGCGCAGCACAGACAGAACTGGGATCAGCCCCGATTCCCTCGTTCCCTTCCCGAATTCCTGAATTCCCTTTCTGAATCCCTTCCTGAATTCCCGAATCCTTTCCCAAATTCCCAAATCCCCGAATCCTTTCCTGAATTCCTGAATCCCCAAATCCTCTCCCAAATTCCTGAATCCCTTCCCGAATTCCCAAATCCCTTCCCGAATCTCTGAATCCGTTCCCAAATTCCTAAATCCCCGAATCCTTTCCCGAATCCCTGAATCCCCAAATTCCCAAATCCCGAATTCCCAATCCCCGTGGCAGACGCGGGGCCCGGAGCCGGAGGAGGAGATGGACGCCAAGAGCCGAGATCTGCTGACTCAGCAGGCGGCGCAGTGCCTTAGCAAGCTCGTGCAGATCGCCCCCCGCGCCCGCCGCAACTTCATCCTCGACCAGGTAGCCCAAAATCCTGGGAAAATCCCCCAAAAAATCCCGGGAAAAATCCCTGAAAAAATCCCAAAAACATCCCCGAGAAAATCCCCCAAAAAGATCCCAGGATAAGCTCCCCTCACCTGCTGCAACTTCATCCTCGACCAGGTAGCCCAAATCCAGGGAAAATCCCCCAAAAAATCCCCTAATTTCCCAATTTCCCCCCATTTTTTTCCCCAAATAATCCCATTATTTTTCCCCAAATCATCCCCTATTTTTTTCTCCGCAGTGCAACGTGTACAACTCGGGGCAGCGCCGGAAGCTCTCGGCCTTCAAGGGTTTCTCTCGGAAGGTTGTGGTGATCGTTCCCCCCGAGGAGGAGTGGCAGCGGCGCCTGGAGCTGCGCCGGGCGGCCGAGGGCGACGACGTGCCCGACTCCGTCATGCTCGAGATGAAAGGTGAGGAAAATGGGAAAAAAATGGGAAAAAAGCCCGGGAGAAATCGCACGGGAATTGAGAGGAAAAAATCCCGGAATTTTTCTGGGTTTGGGGGATTTTTTTCTCTTTTTTTTTAGGATTTTTTTAGGGATTTTTTTCACTTTTTGAGGTTTTCTTTCTCATTTTTGGGGTTTTTTTTTTCTTTTGGGGGAGGATTTTTTTCTGTTTTTTGAGGGTTTTTCCCTTTTTTGGGGGATTTTTCCTGGTTTTTTGGAGATTTTTTTCTCATTTTTTGAGGATTTTTTGGGGATTTTTTTTCCCATTTTTTGAGGATTTCTATCTCATTTTTGGGGGGATTTTTCTCCCCATTTTTTGGTGGTTTTTTCCCCATATCTCAGCACTAACACCACTGATTTTTCCCATTTTTTTCCCAATTTTCTCCTTTTTCTCCTCATTTCCAGCCAGTTACTTTCTCCTGTATAACAACAAGTACCCGGAGGAGATTTTTTTTCCCAATTTTTGAGGATTCTTTTCCCATTTCTCAGTGATTTTTTCTTCCATTTTTCAGTGCTTATTTCCCCATATCTGGGGACTAACACCACCAATTTTTCTCTTTTTTTTCCCCAATTTTCCTGTTTTTCTCCCCATTTCCAGCCAACTACTCCCTCCCCGAGAAGAACGAGTACCTAGAGGAGGTTTTGTTCGGGGAGCTGGGCTGGAATGAGGCTCTGTTTGTTTTTCCCCATTTTTTGGGAATTATTTCCACATTTCTCAGCGCTCGCTTTGCCGATTTTTCTCATTTTTTTTCCCAATTTTCTCGTTTTTCTCCCCAATTTCCAGCCAACTACTCCCTCCCCGAGAAGAACGAGTACCTGGAGGAGGTTTTGTTCGGGGAGCTGGGCCGGGACGAGGCGCAGCCGCTGGTGCTGCGCTACCGCGAGGAGGCACGGAAGCTTCTGCCGCCCTCGGAGAAACGCGGCAACCGCCGCAACAACCGCAACAAGCGGAACCGCCAGAACCGCAACCGCGGCCAGGGATACGGTAAAAACGGGAAAGCACCAGAAAACGGGGAAAAAACGGGGTCGAAATGGGGAAAAATTTTTTAAAAATGGGGTGGAAATGGGATAAATAAGGAAAAAAATGGGATTAAATGGGGAAAAATGGGAGCAAACGGAACCGCAGCCGTGGCCGGGGATGTGGGAAGAATGGGAAAAATACTGAGGAATTGGGGAAAAGGAGAAAACACGGGGGGGGAAGTGGCATAAGTGGAGAAAAAATGGGATAAAAAATCATAAAATGGGGAAACAGGGAAAGATGGGGGGGATGGGTTTGGGATGGGATAAAGGGGCGATTTGGGATGGATTTGGTGGGATTTTGGAGGGATTTGGGATTTGGGATAGATTTGGTGGGAATTCCCACCCTGATCCCGCTGTTATTCCCTGGATTTTTTGGAAATTCCCACTTTCCTGTGGATTTTTCGGGAATTCCCGTGGATTTTTTGGGAATCCCTGCGGATTTTCCGTCTCTCCACAGTGGGGGGACAGCGCCGGGGCTACGACAGCCGAGTCTATGGGGGACAGCAGCAGCCGCAGTACTGGGGCCAGCCGGGGAACCGCGGGGTGAGTGAGACACCGGAAAAGGCAGGAAAAACACCTGGAAAATGCCAGGAAAAGACCGGGAAAACACCGTTGAAGAATGGGGAAAATATAGGGAAAACACGGGGAAAATGTGGGGAAAATATGGGGGAAAACACCGGGAAAACACAGGGAAAACATGAGAAACATGGGAAAAACACGGGGAAAACACATGGGGAAAAATGGGAAAAACACGGGGAAAACATAGGGAAAAAAATGGTAAAACACAGGAAAATATGGGGAAGAAAATGGGGAAAGACCCAGGGAAGAACACGGGAAAAACACAGGAAAGCCACAGGAGAACATGGGAAACACATGGGGAAAACACAGGGAATTCTGGGAACCACGGCTGACTGAACTGGTTTGAACTGGTTTGAACTGGTTTTCCCTGAACTGAACTTCTTGTCACCAATTTTTTCTGGTTTAAACTGGTTTTCGTTGCTTTTAACCGGCCCAGAGTGGTTTTAATCGGTTAGAACTGGTCTGAACTGGTTAGAACTGGTCCGAACTGGTTTGAACTGGCCCGAACTGATTTGAACTGGTCCGAACTGGTTTGAACTGGTCCAAACTGGTGTCACTGCCCCCCAGGGCTACCGGAACTTCTATGAGCGCTACCGAGGCTACGACGATCGATTCTATGGGCGCGACTACGATTACAACAGATACCGCGACTACTACCGGCAGTACAACCGCGAGGTACTGGTTAAACTGGGATAAACTGGGAATTACACCGGGGTTAAACTGGGATAAACTGGGAATTAAACTGGGGTTAAACTGGGATAAACCGGGAATTAAACCGGGGTTAAACTGGGAATTAGACCGGGGTTAAACTGGGATAAACTGGGAATTACACTGGG
Source organism: Acanthornis magna (assembly GCA_036785705.1). Lineage (NCBI taxonomy): Eukaryota > Metazoa > Chordata > Aves > Passeriformes > Acanthizidae > Acanthornis > Acanthornis magna. The sequence continues at coordinate 49,494 of JAWUZG010000884.1, forward strand.
GTTAAACTGGGATAAACTGGGAATTACACCGGGGTTAAACTGGGATAAACTGGGAATTACACTGGGGTTAAACTGGGATTCATACTGGGGTTAAACTGGGATATCACAGCAACAGATACTGCGCCTGCTGCCGGCAATACAATCACGAGGTACTGGTTGAACTGGGGGGTTAAACTGGGATGAACTGGGGGGTTAGACTGGGGTTAAACTGGGAATCATATCGGGGTTAATCTGGGAATTAAACTGGGTTAAACTGGGAATTAGACGGGGATAGACTAGGCTGAACTGGGGGGTTAAACTGGGAATTAAACCGGATTAAACTGGGAATCATACTGGGGTTAAACTGGGCTGAACTGGGAATCACAGTGGGGGTTAAACCGGGATTTAAAATGACTGATTTTAATGTGAATTTTGGGGTGAAAATGAAGGAATTTTGGGGTAAAATTGGGAATTTTGGGGAAATGGAACAAGGAAATTTTGGGAGGGGTTTTAATGGGAATTCGGGCTCCTAGTGGTTCCCAGTTTAACCAGTAAAACCCTCCCAGTAATGGCTGTAAAATAAGGAAATAAATGGGAATTTTGGGGTGGGATTTTGGGGTAAAATCAGGAATTTTGGGGAAACCAAACTGGGAAATTTCGGGGGGTTTTTAATGGGGTTTCAGGCTCCCAGTGGCTCCCAGTTTAACCAGTTTAACCCTTCCCCAGTGGCAGAACTACTACCAGGACAGAGACCGGTACTACAGGAACTACTACGGCTACCAGGGGTACCGGTGAACCCCAACCCGCGGGCGGAAAAATCCCAAAAAAATTCCCAGAAAATTTCGGGGGAAGGGTGGGGCAGGGGAAGGGTGGGGGGAGGGGAAAAAAAGGGGGGAAAAAAAACCGGGAGGGGGGGAGGGGTCAGAGGAAAAAAAAAAAAAAAAAAAAGAGAAAAAAAAGGGGAGGGGGGAGGGGAAGAAGAAAAAAAAAGGAAAAAAAAAGGGGGGGGGAAAAGGAGAAAAAAAGCAAAAAAAAAAAAAAGATGAAAAATGTAAATTTTTTTTTTTTAAAGTTTGTTGAAAGAATTTTGTTGTAATTGTATAAAAAAAAAAAGAGAAAATTCCACATTTCAGCGGCAGGGGAGGGGCGGGAAGAGGAGGTGGATTCCGAGGAAAAATGGGGAAAAAAGGGGAAAATTCCTCAGTTTTTCCTTCCTGGGGGAGTTTTGGGGGGCAGGGTTTGGAGGGGATTTAGGGGTGAAAAAAGGGGAAAAGGGGAAAACCCCTCAAATCCCCCCCTTCTCCTCCCCCTCCCGTGAATGAATTTCCCGGAAATCGTTGGAATTGTTTTGGGGCATTTTGCAGGAATTCGATGAATTTGGGGAAATTCCGAGGGAGAAGGGGGGGGTTGGGCACTGGGGGGGCCCAAAATTCCCCCCATCATTAATGAGGGGCTCTTAATTAAAACTAATGAGGGATTTTTCGTTAATTAATCCATTTTAATGGGGGGACCTCGATTGATTGCTGGGGCCTTTCATGAATTGGGGCCCTTCGTTAATTTTTATTTGAATTTTGGGAGATTTGGGGGGTGTTTTGGAGCCTGGTTTCGGATGTATTTTTGGGGAGAATTTGGGATTTTTGGGGGGGGGATTTGGGGTTGATTTTCGGGGGTTTTTATTATTTTATTCGGGATTTATTTTTTAGGGTTTTTTTCCCTTTTAAAATTTTGGTCCTTTTGGGGTTTTTTTTCGTTGTTTCTTTGGGATTTAGGGTTTTTTCTCCTCCCTCCCCCACCCCCCTTTTCCAACCCTCCCCCCCAAAAAAACCCCAAATTTGGGGATTTTTGGAGGAGGTTTTGGGGGGAGCTTTTGGAGCTTTTTGGGTCCTTTTTAAAGAAAACAAAAACACCCAAAAAAATCTTAAAAAAAAAAAAAAAAAACCACAAAAAACAACCACAAAAATCCGTTTTAAAAATCCCTTTTTTTTTTCTCCTGGTTTTGGGGATAATTCCCAGACCTCCCCCCGGGCTCTGTTTTTTCACCACATTTCTCCTCTTTTCGGTGGTCGTTTCTTCCGTTTTTTTGGGGGTCAAAAATGACAAAAAACATCCGAGATTTCGACGCCGCTGCCCCCGTGGGGGAGGGGAGGGCCCCGCGCCCCTCCCCCCTGTCCGTTGTAGAGTGGGGGAGGGGTGACCTTGACCCCGACCATGACCCTGTGACCCCCCCCGACCCCCCCCCCAGGCCGTGTAGGGCGGTTTTGTCCCTTTTTAGAATAAAGAAAATTCGCTTGAGCCCAGGGAAGCCTCGAGTTTTGTTTGGGGGTGGGGGGGGGGTTAAAATTGGGGTGAAACTGGGCTGGAGGGGGTTAATGGGTTAAAATTAGGTCAGGGGCTTAAAATTGGGTTTGGGGGAGGTTTGGAGGCTTAAAATTATGGCTGGGGGGTTAAAACTGGGTCTGGGCGAGTTTTGAGGGAGTTAAAATCGGGGCTAGGGGGTTAAAATTGGGTTAAAACTGGGTTTGGGGGAGGTTTGGGTGCTTAAAATTGGGTGCGGGGGTTAAAGTGGGTCTGTGGGGGAGTTTTGGGAGGTTAAAATGGGGTCTGGGGGGTTAAAATTGGGGGGATTGGGGTCCGGGCCAGGCCTCAGCCTGGTTGGAGGCCTTGAGCCCCACTGGGGGGCCCAGAGCAGGTTCTGGGCCTATTCCAGAGGCTGTTGTGGAGCCGCAAGGACTTTAGGGTAAAGCGTATCCATGAAATTATAAATTAATTACATCAATTAATTACTTTCTTTCATTTCTGCGCAGCCCGGGCCTGCTCCGAAGCATCAGGCCTGTACTCGGTTGCCATGGCAACAAGGGGGCGTTGCCGGCGCCGCCATCTTGGGTGCGGCTGCGGTGACATGGCGGCCGCAGGGAGCGGAGCGCAGTAACGAGGGAGAGCTCCCCCTCCTCCGCTCCCCCCACGTTGTTTTGGGGATCCCGCCCGAGTTCCTCGCGTGGGGGGACACGCGTGGGCGGGGGGCGTCCCTCGAGACCCCCGTGGGCCTCTTTTCCCTCCCGCCGTCATTTTGGAAGCGGTAGCGGAGGCCGCCCCGCGCGCCGCCATTTTGGGTGGTGGGAGGCGCCATCTTGGTGCCAGCGCTGGCGCCGGGCGCATGCGGGGTTGCCATGGTTAAACTAACCGCGGCGCCACGTTGGGTGGGAGACCCTGAGGGGTCCTGGGGGCTTTTGCCCATTTTTATTTCCTTCTCCTCTTTATTTTTTTTTCTCCTTTTTTATTCCTCCTCTTTCGCATGAATTCTCCCCCTTTCCCTCTTTTCCTCCCTTTTCCCCTTTTCCTCCTTCCCCCCTTCCTCTTCCTCTTCCCCCAGACCCCAAATTCCTCTCCCTGCCCCTCCCCTTCCCCGGCTCCCTCTGGGGGTCCCCCCCCAACTCCAAATCCCCCCCAAAATCCCTCACCCGCCCCCAACCCAATTTTTTGGGGGACCCCAAGAAGGGCCCTGGCCCCGTTTGTGCCTCCAAGTGTTTATTTGGGGAGTGGGACACACCAGGAACCCCCAAAATTTGGGGACCCCCGCCCCCTTTTCCGACCCCGGGGGTTCAGGGGATCCCTCAGAGCCGAAATCTGGGGGGGGCGGTGCTGGGGGGGAACCCCCGGAATTTGGGGTGGGGAGAGGTGAGAGATGAGGAATTTTGGGGGGTCCCCCTTTTGAGGAGGGGGTGGGGAGTGCTGGGAGGATTTTGGGGGGCATTTCAGGGGGAGGGGTCTCCAGCTCCTCCCATTCCAGAACCTTCCCTGAGTCCATCCTCGAAACCTTTTCGTGGTTTGGGGACCCCAAAAACCCCAACCCCCCCCCATTCCAGAGCTTTATTTTGGGGAGGGTCCCTCAAATCAACCTTTACATTTCTTTTTCCCTCTCATTTTTGGGGCAAAACCCCCCGAAATCGGCCCTAAAATGTGCCCCTAAATGTGAGGAGGGGTCCCCAATTTTTTGGGGCGGGGGGGGGTCAGAGGAGGGCGCAGAAGAATTTTTTCTCGCGGAAAGGATTTTCCGAGGTGGGCACGGGGGTGAGCAGGGGGTCCTCGCAGGCGTGGGACTCGCAGTAGCTCAGCAGCTCCGCCGCCGCCTTGGACACCTGAGGTGGGGAAAATTTGGGTCAGGGGACCCCAAATCTGACCCCGAATCCGACCCCGAATGGCCACATTCACCCCGGAGTTGCTGAATGCAAAGGGCAAGGTGAAATGTGTGTTTCGAACCCATAAAATCAGCATTAAATTTAATTAAATCCCCCAAAATGCCATTAAATTCCCCAAAACACCATTAAATCCCAAAAAAACACCATTAAATCCCTCAAAATCACCACTAAGTCCCCCAAAATCAGCATTAAAACCCCCAAAATCACCATTAAATCCCCCCAAAATCAGCATTAAAACCCCCAAAATCACCATTAAATCCCCCAAAATCACCATTAAATCCTCAAAAAACACCACTAAATCCCTCAAAATCAGCATTAAATCCCCCCAAAATCACCATTAAATCCCAAAATACCACCTTTAAATCTCCCAAAATGCCTCTTGAAACCCCCAAAAATAACCCCCAAACTCCCAAAAACCACACCTGGAACCCCCAATTCCAACCCCGAATTCCCGAAAATAATCCCTGGATCCCTAAATCCAACCAGGAACCCCCAATGTGCCTTTGGAACCCCAAAATTCACCCTTGAAATCCCAAATCCTCCCCTTTACCCCCCAAAAATCCTCATTAAACCCCCCCAATATCCCTTTTTGGCCCCCCGAAGTTCCCTTTTACCCCCAAAACACCCCAGTCTCCCTTCAACCCTAGCCCAAATCCCATTTTTTCCCCCCCAAAATCCCACTTTACCCCCCAAATCCTCATTTTACCCCCAAAAATTCCATTTTTACCTGAAAAATCCCATTACCCCCCCCCAAAAATCCCATTTCACCTCCCAAAAATCCCATTTTCCCCCCCAAAAAATCCCATTTTACGCCCAAAAAATCCCATTTTTCCCTCAAAAAATCCCATTTTGCCCCCCAATCCCTCCTCCCCCCATCCCTGCCGACCCCCACCCCGGGTTTTTGGGGGTCCTGGGTGTCTCCCCAAACCTTGATCCGGCACAGGCTGGCCTCGATCTTCAGCTGCTCCACCATTTTCCGGGCCTGGCCCACGCTCAGAGTGCTGCTGGGGGGGGGCTCGCCCTTCATGGGGGGGCTGGGGGGGACCCCGAGATGTGGGACCCCCAAAAATACCCCAAAAAACCAAAAAAAAAAAAAAAACAAACCAAGAAACACGGCGCTTCCCCCCCCCCAAATATCCCAAAACCCAAAAAAACCCCAAGGAAAATGATACTTCTCACCCTAAAATACCCCAAAAATCTCAAAATAACTCAATAAAAAAATGCCCCAAGGAAAATGATGATTCCCACCCCAAAATACCCAAAAAAACACTCAAAATACCCCAAAAAAGAAAAAAAAAAAAAACCAAAAAATAGGCGCTTCCCACCCCAAAATATCCCAAAACCAAAAAAAAAAGCCCAAGGAAAATGGTGCTTCCCACCCCAAAATACCCCAAAAACCTCAAAATACCCCCCCCAAAAAAAAGGAAAATGGCACTTCCCCCCCCCAAAAATCCCCACAAAATCGCCCCGAATCTCCTCAAAATCCACCTGCAAATCTCCCTCAAATTTGCCCCCAAATCGCCCCAGAAATCCCGCCCAAAATCTCCCCGGGACCCCAAATCGCCCCCAGAAAACCTCCAAAAAATCCTCAAAAAAAGGGAAATTTTCCCCCCGAAATTCCCTTTTTTCCTTCCCTCCCCCACATTTCCCAATTTCCCTTTGCCCCCCTCCCCAAATTCCCCTCGGCCATCCTTTTCCCCCCCAAATCCCAAATTTCCCCCACAAGACCCCCCAAAATCCCCCCAAGTCCACCCCCCGATCCCAAATTTTCCCCCCAAATCTCTCCAAATCCATCCCCGGATCCCAAATCTCCCCCCAGGGCCCCAAAATCGCCCCCAATTCCCCCTCCCCATCCTTTCCCCCCCATTTTTTCCCCCACTTTCCCCCCCTTTTTTTGGAAAATCCAATACCCAAATCCCCCCCTTTTTTTTTTGCTCCTCACAAATCCCTTCCCCCACCTCCCAGGACCCCAAAAATCCCCCAAAAATCGCCCAAAATCCCCCCCGGGACCCCTCCTCACCTCGGTCGGGGTCGCAGCCGTTCGGTGCCGGCGATGCTCGAGGGGGCGGAGCCTCCGTGAGGGGAGAGGGCCACGCCCTTTCCTCTCCCCCACACCCCCGTCCTTCCCCCTCCCCAATTTTGAGCTCAAAATCCCAAATCCCCCCAAGAATTCCACCTGCGACCCCTCAAAAACCCCAAAGTACCCCCAGGACCCCTCAAGCCCCTCATGGACACCCCCAAATCCCTCGTGGACCCCTCCCCAAATCTCACCTTGGACCCCTAAAAAAACCTGAAGCCCCCCCCCCAAGACCGCCCAAATCCCTCATGGACACCCCGTAAACCCCTCACGGACCCCAAAACCCCTCATAGGCACCCCCAAAACCCCTCATGGACCCCAAAACCCAACCCCAAACCCCCTCACGATCCCCTCAAACCCTCACGGACCTTCCCAAACTCCCCAAAAACCCCCCGGGACCCCCCAAGCCCCACACGGAGACCTCCCCCAAGCCCCTCGGGCCCCCCCAAATCCCCCCGGGACCTCCAAAATTGCCCCAAATCGCTGAAATCTCCCCCGTTGCCATGGAGACAGGGCGGGGCCCGGCGGGGCCGCAGTGGGCGGGGCCACGTGAGGGGACTGGGGCGGGGCCAGCGCAGGCGGGACCGCAGTGGGCGGGGCTAAGCAGTGGGCCTGGCCAATGTGTAGTGGGCGGGGCTACGGGCGGGATTGGCCAATCAGATGTGAGATGGGCGTGGCTTAGAGCCGGAAAGGGCGTGGTCTAGGGCGTGGCCAGGGCGTGGCGGGAAGCGGGAGCTCGCGGCACTCGGTAAGGGCGGGAGACACCACAAAAATCCCCAAAAAACCCCGAAAATCACCCCGAAATCGCCCAAAATCCCTTCCGGGACCCCCAAAATCTCATCCGGGACCCCCGAAAACCCCAGAACTGCTCCAAAATCCCATCCAGGACCCTCAGAATCGCCCCAAAATCACATTCGGAACCCCCGAAACCCGTCCGGCATCCAGAAAATCCCCCAAAATCCGTCCCCTAATGCCCCAAAATCTCCCCAATATCGCCCCAAAAATCTTCTCTGGGAACCCAAAGCCCGAGTTCCCCCTCAGGTTTTGGGTTTGGGGAGGGAATTTTGGGAATCCCCCACAGATTTCGAGGCTGTCGCATGAATTTTAGGGATTTCCCGCAAATTTCGGGACACAGGTTTTGGGTTCGGGGAGGGAATTTTTAGGCCTTCCCCATAAATTTTGGGACAACAGGGAGAATTTTGGACTTCCCCCGTAGGTTTTGAGGGTTTCTGGCAGATTTTAGGGCTGCTCCATAAATTTTGGATTTGCCCCACCGATTTTTGGGACTTCCCACGAATTTCGGGAATCCCCCCCCCCCGCAGTTTTTGGGTTCGGGGAGGGAATTTTGGGACTGCCCCACAGATTTTGAGGGCTCCCCATAAATTTCCGGAATGCCCCACAGATTTTGGGTTCGGGAATTTCGGGAATCCCCCACAGATTTTAGGGTTTTCTCCATCACTTTTGGGAATCCCCCATAGATTTTGGGTTCGGGGAGGGAATTTTGGGACTGCCCCATAGCTTTTGAGGGCTCCCCATAGATTTTAGTAATCCCACACAGATTTTGGGTTCGGGAATTTCAGGAATCCCCCCCCCCCACCGATTTTGGGTTCGGGGAGCGAATTTTGGAACTGCCCCATAGATTTTGGGTTCGGGGAGGGAATTTCGGGAATCCCCCACAGATTTTTAGGGTTCTTCCCATCACTTTTGAGAATCCCCCACAGATTTTGGATTCGGGGAGCGAATTTGGGGTTCCGGCCTCCGCTCCGGGTGGGGGCGGGGCTCTCCCCTCCCCCCATAACCTCTCCCCTTCTCTCCCAGCCCCTCCCCCTCCCATGGGGTCTCCCCTCCCCCACCCCGGGGCGTTCCCGGCGCCCCCCCCCCTCCAAATTTTGCTCTGGGGGTCCCGGAGGGGATTTTGGGGCGATTTTGGGGGTCTCAGATGAGATTTTGAGGGTCCCGGATGGGATTTGGGGGGGTCCCAGAGGGGATTTTGGGGGTCTCAGATGGGATTTCGGAGCCGCCCCATGGATTTCAGGGTTACCCCATAGACCTTGGGAATACCCCCCCCCAGATTTTGGGACAGGGAGGGAATTTTGGCGTTCCCCCCCATAGATTTTGGAGTTCTCCCCCATAGATTTTGGGCCTCTCCCATAGATTTCAGTTCTCCCCCATAGATTTTGGGTTCTGGGAGGGAATTTTTGAGTTCCCCTATAGATTTTGGGGTTCCTCCATAGATTCGGGTTCTGGGAGAGAGTTTTTGGGTTCCCCCGTAGATTTCGGGTTTCCCCCATAGATTTTGGTGTTCCCCCATAGATCTCGGGGAGGGAATTTGGGGTTCCCCCCCCGCCATAGATTTCAGTTCTCCCCCATACATTTCGGGGTTCCCCCACAGATTTCGGCGCTCCCCCCGGGCGGGGGCGGGGCCGGGGTGTGTCCCCCTCCCCTCCCCTCCCCCATAACCTCTCCCCTCCGCCCGCAGCCCCTCCCCCTCCCATGGGGCTGTCCCCTCCCCCGCCGCTCCGGGATGGCTCCGGGGGCGTTCCCCGCGCCGCCCCCTCCCCAATTGCTGCTCTGGGGGTCGCGGCTGGGCCGGGGGGCTCGCAGGGCTGTCCTGCGGGGGGCGCTGCTGCTCTGCCTGGCGCTGCTGCTGCTCTGGGCCGCCATTTTCCTCTATGGCTCCTTCTACTGGGCCTGGCTGCCCGCGGCCGCCGTGGTCAGGCCGCTGCACCTGCGCTTCAGGTGAGCCTGGGCCGGGGCTGGGGGGTTTTGGGGGCTGGGGGGGTCCCAGGGGGCTTAGGGGTTCAGGGGGGTTTGGGGTGAGGCGGAACCTGGGACCCCATCGCTTGTAGAGTTGGGATTTCCATGGGGTTTGGGGGGCTCAGGTGTGTTCAGGTGTGCACGGGGGAGGTTTTTGGGGCCTTCAGGTGGGGCTGGGGGTGGTTTTTGGGGTCTGGGGGACTTTGGGGGGTCGGGGGGGTTGGGGGATGTGGGACCCCCCTCTTTTAGGGGTGTGATTTCCATGGGGTTTGGGTTGGGCTGGGGCTCCAGGTGTGCCCAGGTGTGCTCACGTGGGGTTTGGGTGTGCCCGGGGGGGTCCTGGGAGAATTTTTTGGGTTCTTCAGGTGGGGCTGGGGGTGGGTTTTGGAGTCTGGGGGACTTTGGGGACTCAGGGGGGGTTGGGGAATGAGAGACCCTAAAAAAAAATCCTAAAAAAAACAAATTAAGAAAAATAGAATCTAAAAAAAAAACCCCAAAAAAAAAAAAAAATCTACAAAAAAGTCTCTTGGGTTCCCTGAGCACCCCCGGGCCGGGTGAAGTTTGGGGCTTTTTTTGGGGTGGTTTTTGGGGTTTCTGGGGGCTCTGGATCCCAATTTCTCACCCCTGACCCCCATTTTTGCTGCCCCAGCTCGGACTGTGAGCGCCCTGGGCCCGAGCTCTGCTCCTTCCCCTCGGCCAATGTTTCCCTGCTGGGGGAGCACCGCGAGAAGGTGAAAAAATCCCAAAATTTGGGGGGATTTGGGGCTGGAAATGTCCTAAAAGTGTGGGGGGATGTGGGGCCAAAATGTCCCCAAAATATCCTAAAAAAACTGGGGGAACGTAGAGCAAAAATGGCCCAAAAATATCCAAAAAAAATGGGGGAATGTGGGGCCAAAACATCCCAAAAACCTGGGAGAATTTGGGGTTGGGAAGGCCAAAATATCCTAAAAAATGGGTGGAATTTGGGGCTAAAATGTCCTAAAAAAATGGGGACTTTGGGCTTGGGGGGGTAACCCAAAATGTCCTAAAAATTGAGGGAATGTGGGCCAAAATATCCTAGAAATGTGGGGGAATTTGGGACTGGGAGGGGCTCAAAAGAAGTTTTAAAAAATCTGAAGGATGTGGGGCTGGGGAATCCAAAATATCCCAAAAATTTGGGGGATGTGGGGTCAAAATATCCTAAAAAAAATCAAGAAAATTTGGGACTGGAGAGGTCCTGAAAATGTCCTAAAAAAATGAGGATTTGGGGCTGGGGGGATCCCGGAAATATCCCAGAGGTGTGGGGCAGCCCCACATCTCTCACCTGCCCCACACCTGTACAGGTGTTCTGTTCCATGGGGCAGCCCCACACCTGTACAGGTGTTCCCAATCTATGGGGCAGCCCCACACCTGTACAGGTGTTCTGTTCCATGGGGCAGCCCCACACCTGTACAGGTGTTCCCAATCTATGGGGCAGCCCCATACCTGCCGTACACCCTCACCTGCCCCCCACCTGCCGTACACCCTTACCTGTCCTTCACCTGTCCCTCACCTGCCCCACACCCTCACCTGCCCCTCACCTGCCCAGGTGCTGCTCTATGGTCAGCTGTACCGAATTTCGGTGGAATTGGAGCTCCCCGAGTCACCTGTGAACCGCGACCTGGGCATGTTCATGGTGGCCCTCACCTGTTACGGGAACGGCGGCCGCACCTTGGCCTCGGCCGCGCGCGCGGTGAGGGATTTTGAGGGGAACTTCGGGGGTTTTGGGATAATTTTGGGATGATTTGGAGGTGGATTTGGGGTGGATTTGGGGCAGGATTTTGGGATGATTTTGGGGTGGATTTGGGATGATTTTGGGGCAGGATTTCAGGATGATTTTGGGGTGGATTTGGGGCAGGATTTGGGATGATTTTGGGGTGGATTTGGGGCAGGATTTGGGATGATTTTGGGATTGATTTGGGATGGATTTGGGGCAGGATTTCAGGATGATTTTGGGGTGGATTTGGGGCAGGATTTGGGATGATTTTGGGGCAGGATTTTGGGATGATTTTGGGGTGGATTTGGGGCAGGATTTGGGATGATTTTGGGATTGATTTGGGATGGATTTGGGGCAGGATTTCAGGATGATTTTGGGGTGGATTTGGGGCAGGATTTGGGATGATTTTGGGGCAGGATTTTGGGATGATTTTGGGGTAGATTTGGGATGGATTTGGGGCAGGATTTCAGGATGATTTTGGGATGGATTTGGGGCAGGATTTGGGATGATTTTGGGGCAGGATTTTGGGATGATTTTGGGGTAGATTTGGGATGGATTTGGGGCAGGATTTCAGGATGATTTTTGGGGCGATATTGGGGTGGATTCCAGGATGATTTCAGGGTGATTTCTGGTAGGATTTTCGGATGGATTTGGGGCAGGATTTCTGGATGATTTCGGGATGATATTGGGGTGATTTTGGGTGGGATTTTCATGATTCTGGGATGGGTTTGGGATGGAATTTTGGGATTATTTTTGGGGTGATTTTGGGAAGGATTTGGGCTGAAATCTGGCGATTTTCCCCAGGCCATGCTCCATTACCGCTCCCGCCTGCTCCGGGCCCTGCACACCTTCGCCTTTGCCGGACTCTTCCTCAGCGGATTCGCCGAGCAGAGCCAAACCCTGGAGCTGGAGCTGCTGGGGCGCTACCGGGAGGACCCCGTGGGTGCCGAAAATGGGTCTGGGGGTTGCAAAAATGGCTCTGGGGGGTCCAGAAATGGCTCTGGGGGGTCCCAAAGTGGGTCTGGGGGGGGTTGAGGAGTCTGGGGGCTTCTGGAGGGGTCCCGGGGGGTCCAAAAGAAGTCGGGGGGATCTCAGGGGGGGATTTGGGGAATTTCAGAGGATCCCAGAGGGGTCTGGGGGTATCGTGGGGGGGGGCTCAGGGTATTTTGGGAGGTCCCAGAGGGCATTTTTGGGGGTAATTTTGGGGTATTCTGGGGGCTCCCAGAGAGTATTTTGGGGTGTATTTTTGGGTATTTCTGCAGGGGTTTTTTTGGGTATTTCTGGGGTATTTCTGGGGTAATTTTGGGGGTATTTGGGGGCTCTGACCCCCACCGGACCCTCCCCAGTACACGCCGACCGTGGGGGCTGTGGTGGAGATCCGCAGCAGACGAGTGCAGCTCTACGGAGCCAAACTCAGGGTGCACGCGCACTTCACGGGGCTCAGGTGAGTCAGGGACCCCAAAACTGACCCAAAAACTGCCCCAAAACTGACCAAAAAACTGACCGAAAACTGACCCCAAACTGACCCCAAACTGACCCAAATCGGCCCCAAACCTGCCCCATGAGCACTTCATGGGGCTCAGGTGAGTCAGGGACCCCAAAACTGACCCCAAACTGACCCCAAACTGACCCAAAAACTGCCCCAAAACTGACCAAAAAACTGCCCCAAAACTGACCAAAAAACTGACCCCAAAATGACCCCAAACTGCCCAAAATTGACCCAAAAACTGACCCAAAACTGACCCCAAACTGACCCAAATCGGCCCCAAACCTGCCCCACGAGCACTTCACGGGGCTCAGGTAAATTGGGGAGGGGTCCCTGAACCCCAAACCTGTCCCTGTCCCCACCTGTCCTCAGGTACCTCCTGTACCACCTGTGCCTCACCTGTCCCAGGTGTCACACCTGCCCCATCTGTCACACCTGTCCGTGTCACACCCACACCTGTGTCCATCTCACCTGTCCCAGGTGTCACACCTGTCTCACCTGTCCCACCTGTCCCTGTCACCTGCCCCAGGTACCTGCTGTACCATTTTCCCGCTGACCTCGGCCGTGCTGGGCGTGGCCGGGAACTGGACCCTGCTGGCGCTGCTGACCCTCGGGGGCTACCTGCAGTGGGGGCGGGGCCTGCGCCGGCCACGCCCCCTCGCTCAGGTGAGATGGGGCAGGGTGGGCGGATGGGCCCCTCCTCCACCTCACCTGTGCCCCTCCCCTGCCTCACCTGTGCCCCTCCCCCGCCTCACCTGTGCCCCTCCCCCACAGGACACGCGGAGCGAGGGCGGAGCCCACAAGGAGGGGGAGGGGCCAGGTGAGAGGGGGAGGGGATTAGGGGGATTTTGGGGGATTTTTTTTGGGATTTTTGAGGAGATTTTGGGGGATTTTGAGGGGTTTTAAGGAGATTTGGGCGGGGGGATTTGGGGGGAGAATTTTTTGGGGGGAATTTGGGGGATTTTGGGTGGGATTGCGGGGATTTGGAGAGGATTTTGGGGTGGATTTTGGAGAAATTTCAGTAAGGGACTTCGGGTGATTTTTTGGGGGAATTCTCGGGAGATTTGGGTGGATTTTTGGCAGGATTTTAAGGGAGTGGGGGTGGATTTTGAGGGAGATTTTAAGAAGATTTTTGGGTGAGATTTGGGGTGGTATTTTGGAATTTCAGGGGAGGGATTTGGGAGGATTTCTGGGGGATTTGCAGAGGGATTTTGGGGGAGATTCTAAGGAGATTTTTGGGGGGGCTTTGAGGATTTTGGGGGGATTTCAAAGAGGTTTTGGGAGGGTCCAAAGTGATTTTTCCCACCCGCCCAGATTTTTCAGCCCCTCCCCAAAATTTGGAGGAGCCCGAAGTCGTGGGAGCCACAGACCCGAGCGAAGGTGGGGGAGTGGCCCAAATTTGGGGGGGGGGGGGAAGGGCTCAAATTTGATGGGGAGGTTCTCAGATTTGGGGGAAAGGCTCAGATTTGATGGGGAGGGGCCCAGATTTGAGGGGGAGGGTCTCAAATTTGGGGGGGGGCGGGGCCCAAGTTTTATGGGGAGGGGCTCAGATTTGCGGGGAAGGGCCCAAATTTGGGTCTGGGGGTGCTGACAGCCCCTCCCTCCCCCAGACCCTCCTCTTCTCAGCGCTGCCAACGCCCCTTCCCCCACGGAGGAGGAGGAGGAGGGAGAGGGACGGGTGGGGGAGGGGCAGGAGGAAGAGGGGGTCACGCCCATGCCCCTCCGCCCCCTCCCGGACGGCCCCTCCCCCCGCCAGCGCCACGTCTGCTCCAGCTCCTGAAACCCCTCCCCAAATTTTGGGGGATCCCAATAAAGGCTCTGCCCTCCCCCACCCAAAATGAGTTTGGTGTTGGTTTTTCGGGGGGTGGGGGAGGGGAATTGGGGGGTGGGAGACCCCTGGGACCCCTCAAATCCCCCCCAAAATCCCCCCAGGATCCCCCAGCCCACCCCAAACCCTGCTAAGACCCTCCCAAAATCCTCCCAGTTTCCTCCAGGACTCCCCGAATTACCCCAAATCTCACCCCAAAATTTCCCAATCTCTCCCAATCCGCCCACAAATCCCCCCCCAATTCATCCCAAGGAACACCTGTGGCCATTTTAATAATTTTTGCGTGGTTTCGGTTCAGTTTTGGGGTCTCTCTGCGGCACTTTTGGGGTTCGGTTCGCGCTCGCGAAGCCTTTTGTCCCTTCCCGCTCGCCGTCGCCGCCGTCGCCCCCATGTGACCTGACCACGTGACGCTACGCCCGGCGCCGCCATGATGGCGGCGGGCGGCGAGGCCGGGCCCGGTCGGGCCTTGGAGGCGCTGCTGGAAATGGGCTTCGGTGCCCGGCGGGCGTGAGCGCGGGGACAGCCGGGGACAGCCGGGGAGGGGTCCCGGGGGTGCCCGGGAGCTCCGACAGCGCTGGGAAGAGGCCGCGGGTGTCGCCGTGAGGGGCCTGGGGGCTCCGGGAATGGGAGAGGGGCTGGGAATGCGACCCTGGGGATATTTGGGGTCGCGGGGATTTGGGGGGGACCCGGGCAGGGCCCCTCCGGTGACTCCCGCGGGTCCCGCAGGGCGAAGGCGCTGGCGCTGACCGGGAACCGCGGAGTGGAACCGGCCATGGACTGGTGAGGGCGGGGAGCCCAAAAATCCCCCCCGGGATACCCTAAAAACCTCCCGGGATTCCCCCAAACCCCCCGGGCCCTCCAAAAAAATCTGGGGGATCCCCCAAAATCCCCCGGGACCCCCCAAAAAATCCCCTGGGACTCCCAAAAAAACCCGCGGGACCCCCAACCCCTCCCGGGATCCCACTGGGACCCCCAAAACCCCGCGGAACCATTCCAGAATTGCTCCTCTGTGTTTTTTCCCCCCTTTCCCCTTTTTGGGGACCCCCCCTGACCCCCCCAGGTTGGTGGCTCATGAGGACGATCCCGACTCGGACTCGGACCCCGAACTCCCCCCGGATTTGGGGGCGCTGGGGGGGCTCCCCGCAGCTCTGGGGGGGCCCCGGCAGCCGCCGGCGGAGGAGGACGAGACCCAGAAGTGAATTTTGGGGGCTGTCACCCCCAAATTTGGGGGTTTGGAGGGGAAATTTTGGGGTTCAAGGGGGGGGAATTTAGGGTTATGGAGGGAAATTGGAGGCTATGGGGATTTTGGGGTTATGGGGAGGAAACTTGGGGTTCAAGGGGGGGAATTTGGGGGTTAAGAGGCGAATTTGGGGGTTCAAGAGGGGTAATTTGGGGGTTTAGCTGGGAAATTCGGGGGACTCAAGGGAGAACTTTCGGGGGTTCAGGGAGAATTTGGGGATTCAAAGGCGAATTTGGCATTCAGGGGGAGAATTTAAGGGTTTGGGGGCGCTTTCACTGTAGGGCTTTGGGGTTCAGGGGAGGTTTCCCCCGGGGTGTTGGGGTCTAGGGTGGGCCTTTGGGATTCAGAGCTAATTTTTGGGTTTCCCGCAGGCTTCTGACGGAGGCGGGGCAGGAGCGGGAGCGGCGGCGCCGGGGGCAGGAGCTGGCGAAGCTGCGGGAATGGCGGCGGGACGAGGAGCGGCGCCGGGCGGCCGAGGAGCGGCGGCGGGACCGGGCCGAGGAGCGCGCGGCGCGGTGCGGGGATACCCCCGAAAAAAAATCCCTGGCGACAAATCCCAAAAACTCTTGGGAAACCCAAAAATTCCCCTCGGGAATCTCTCCCCACCCCCCCCACCCCCCCCCCCCCCCCAAAAAAAAAAGCCCGGGAGGAGTTGCCCGCGCGTAGTCCTCCGAGCCGCCAGGGGGCGCCAAAAGCGCGAGAAGCGCCCTCACGAAAAATAGCGGGAGAGATTTTTCCGAGCCCAAACCGTGAGGGATTTGGAGGATCCCAAAGGATTTAGAGGATCCCGAGGGATTTGAGGGACCCTGAAGGATTTTTGGGCGTTGCCCAAACACCTCCCGGGACCCCCCAAACTTTAAAGATCTCCCCTCCTGCCCAAAACCCCACCCTAAAATATTTGAGATGCTTCCAAAACTGAGGGCACAACCCTAAGATTTAGGCCGTTTCCCCAAATCCCAAGCCCACCCCCAGATTACCCGGGGACCCCAGCAAATTTTTGGGGACCCCCAAAGTTTAGGGGATGCCCCAGAATTTTGGGATTTCCCCGCTGTTCCCACAGGCAGAGGGTACGGGAGAAGATCGAGCGGGACAAGGCAGAGCGAGCACAGAGGGTGAGTGGGATCCCGAAGGATTTGGGGGATCCCGTGGGATTGGGAGGGATCCTGAGGGATTTGGGGGATCCCATGGGATTTGGGGGATCCCGAAGGATTTGGGGGATCCTGAGGGATTTGGGGGATCCCATGGCACCGAGGGCTCCTGCTGGGATCCCATAAAGACCCGATGGGATCGAGGCCCCCTCGGGATCAGCCCGGATCCCCCAGGACCCCTCCCTGTCACACCCAGTTCGCCCCCGTCCCCACGGAGCCGCCCCCAGTGACCCCCCAGGAGCCACCGGCGCCGCGGGAATACGACGAGTGCCGGATCCAGGTATGGACCGGGGGATTTCCCAGGATTTGGGGGAATTCCCGGGATCTGGGGGGGATTCCAGGGGATCCTGACCCCCCTAACCCCCCCAGGTCCGGCTCCCGGACGGGCGGGCACTGACCCAGAGCTTCCGGGCACGGGAGCCGCTGGCGGCCGTGCGGCTCTTCGTGGAGCTGCACCGGAACAGCACTGGGAGCACTGGGAACGCGGACCCCCAGAGCCCCCCGGAGCCCTTCAGCCTCCGCACGGCCTTTCCCCGGCGCCTTTTCACCGAGGAGGACATGGAGAAACCCCTGCAGGAGCTGGGTGAGGGAATGGGAGCGGTTCGGGGGGTCCCTGGGGGTCTCCAGGAGTTTTTTGTGGGGATTTGGGTGGTCCCGGGAATGTGTAAGGGATTCCCTGGTGGATTTAAAGGCGTTTTGGGGGGTCCCCAAGAGGGTTGGAGGGATCCCAGGAATGGTTGGGTATTCCCTAGTTGGGTTTGGAGGGTCTCGGGAATGGCTGAGGGGGGGTCCCTGAGGGGTTTTGGGGATCCCCAGGAGCTTTAAGTGGGGATTTGGGGGGTCCCAGGATTGTTTAAGGGATTTTCTGGTGGATTTAAAGGGATTTTGAGGGCTCCCCAGAGGGGTTTGAGGCGTTCTACAAATGGGTTGGGGGGTCCCTGAGGGGATTAAGGAGGTTTTGGGGGGGATTTGGGGGGTCCCAGGAATAGTTGTGGGGGGCCTTAAGGGCTTTTTGGGGTTCCAAGGGATCCCGGGCGTAATTTGAAGGTGGTCTGGGGGGGTCCCAGGGTATTTTAGGGGGTCCCTGAAGGGCTCTTTGAGGCTTCCAGGAGGAACATTTTGAGTTTTTTGGGGGGGTCTCAACATGTTTCCCCCTCCAGGTCTGGTCCCTTCCGCCGTTGTCATCGTGGCCAAGAAGGAGGGGAGCTGAGGGGGGGCCGGGCTTGGGGACCCCCAAATCCCCCCCGAACCCCCCCAACCCCAAATAAACCCGAGCTGTGCCCCCTCCCCAAGTCCTGTCCCAAAACGAGCAGCGGGGGCGGTTCCGGGGGGGTTTATTGAGATGGGCCCCCCTCACGGTCGCTCCGGCGCCGATTTCCCACGGGGTCTGCGAGGATGATGATACCCCAGGCCCCCACACCTGCGGGGGAACACCTGCGGGTCACCTGGGGACCCTGCCCCAGTCCCCACCCCCACCCTGAACCCCCAAATCTTCTTCCCCCCTCCCCACAAGGCTGCCTCATCCTCTTCGCCGTTTTGTAACCATGGAAACCCCGAATTTTCCCCCCATGAGAACCCCCAAAATGCGACCCCTCGCCCTCACAGGATCCCTCGGTGCCCCCTCCCCCTCAAGGCCCCCGCACGCCCCCTCCCCCGTTATTCCCGTTCTCCCCGCGCCCCTCCCGTCCCTCACCGACGGCGAAGGTGATCTGGGCGATGGCGCCCATGGAGGGAGGGACGCCCTTTTTCATGGTGCTCCGCGGCCCTTGGTAGATCCAGATGGCGGCCATGAGCAGCCCCGCGCCGCTCAGCAAGCGGCAACTCCAGCAGCCGCCGAACAGCGGCCGCGGCGGGGCCGAACCGGGCCCCGGCACCGAGACCGCGCTCGGGGCGGCCTCCGCGCCCGGAGGGGACATGGCGGAACCGGAAGAGACGCCGGAAGTGTCTGTGGTTTATAAACGTCCGGGCGCGGGCGCAACCGCGCCCAACGCTGAAGGTTCCGGGAGAGACACCGGGAAATGGTCTCCCGGGGGGTAAGGGTCTCCCGGTGCCGACGTCACTTTCGCCACGGCACCCGCCGCTGCGCCACGTTCTCGTCGGTTTCGGCCGCCTCGCGTAGCGCTGCCATGATCAACTCATTGTGGCGCCGCCGCTGCGCCAAACTCGCGTCCACGCCGGCCTGCGCCTGCCGAACAGGGAAAATGCGGGGATTATGGCCGCTCTCGGTTCCCCCGAGGCTCTCTCGCCGCACCCTCCCCGTACCTTCAGCGTCTTCTGTCGCTCCTCCTCGCCCCCCGCCATGGCCACCCACAGCAGCAGCCCCAGCGCTACCGGGACGGCGCCGCGAACGAGCGCCAGAGGCCAGCGCCGATCCACCGCCATTGCCCCTCCCCGTCCAGCCGGGGCCGCTCCGCCTTTTCCGAGGTCGCTCTGGCACGCGGGGACCATAGAGACGGTACGTGAGAGGACAGGAAATCCTCCCGGCCGCACGAGGCTCCTCTGGCTCGCGGCGATCATAGAGACGGAGCCTGGAGGAGCGGGAATGGCCCCCGCCCCAAGTCGGGAATGGAGGGACGGATCCCCCCCGACCGTCAGAAGGGGGTCACGGAGCAGCCCCAGCGCCGGGAAGGGGATGGAAGACCCCCGCCCTCGTTCTGGGACGCGCCGCTACCGAAAAACGACACGAGTTCAAAGTGTTTCAGAGTACTTTATTAACGATTTTAAAAAGCAAAACCACCCCGCCCACTGTCGTCGCGGTCCCGCGGCGTTCCCCGTCCTTCAGCGGGCCCTGCAAAGGAGAAAACGGCGGTGAATGGGCGGTCCGGGCGTTGCGGAGCTCCCCCGGGGCGGCAGGGCCTTGTCCCGGCGTGTGAGGGTGGGACCGGCGGACGCGACCGCCGGCACCGAAGACTTCGCGCCGGTCACTGCTTTCCCTCCGCACATCACAGACCCCGGCACGGCGCCGCCGGGGTCCGCCAAGAACGGGAGGATCCCCCCGGTGCCCCTCGCCCTGTTTTAGTCGCGGTTCCAACCCCAAAAACCGAACAACCACCATCGCTCACCCAGCGCCGAAAAAGAAGAATGGGCTCCTCGCCCCCTTTTATACATTCCTCGTGTGGGCGGGGCTTTAGCGAACTCGCCCAATCAGAGGCAGCGGCGCGTGGCCACGAACCAATGAAAAACCCCAAAAGGGGAAAAGGGCGTGGTGTAGCCCTCATTATAATAGGGCGCGGCTTCGCGAGTGTATCGAATAAAAATCCGCCCCGCGCGAGCGCGGGCCAATAGAGATGGCGGGAAAAGCAAAGGGGGCGGGGCCTATGACCGGACGTGAGGCTGACCGGAAGTGGTGTCGCTGCACACGTGGGGACGCGATGGGGATCGGGGGCAAAATCAACCGGCCCCGAACGGTGACCGGGGGGGCCCGGAGGGTCCGGGGGGGGCTCGAGGGGCGCCCGGTGGGAGGGGGAGGCCCGGGGGTCGCAGGTGTCCCGTTTCTCATGGGGGGTTCCGGTAACCGGCACTGGAGGGCTCTGAGGGTTCAGGGGAGGGGGGTCCGTGACCCCCGGTCCCGATGTCCCCCCGGTGACCCCCTTGTCCCCCCCCAGGAGCTGCGGAAGAAGCTTTTCAAGCGGAGGCGGGAGCTGGCGCGGGGGCGGCGGCAGAAGCGGCGGTGAGCGCACCCCTCCCCGTGTCCCCCCGGTGTCCCCTCGGTGTCCCCGCCGGTGCCGGTGACTGAGGGGGGTCCGGGGGGCTCTCCGGTGCAGATCGGCCCCGGCGGTCCAGGCCCCGCTGTGGGGGAAGCGGCGGCGGAAGGAGCTGAAGCGGCTGCGGGGGGCGGCCAAGAGCGGTGAGCACGGGGGGGAGGGGACCTGGGGGGACACCGGGGGTGGCACCTGGCGTTTGACCCCGCCCCCCGGTGTGTCCCCAGCGCTGGAGGCGGTGGTGGCCGGAGGGAAGAGGCCGGAGAAGACCGGGACGGGCACGGGGACAGGGGACAGCAGCGGCGACGTGGAGATGGCAGAGGTGGCACCGGGACCGGAGTGACACCTGTGCCACCAGTTCATCCAACTGCGGTCACCTGTCCCTCACCAGTGTCCCCAACACTTCACCAGTGTCCCATCACTGTTCCCGGTGTCCACCAGGGCCACCAGTTTGTCACCAGTGTGTTCTCACCAGTGTCCCCACTGGCCTCCCAGTCCATCTGCAGCATCCCCAGTTCACACCAGTGTCCCCAGTCCCTGTCCCCAAGCTCTCATCAGTGTCCCCAGACCCTGTCCCCAGTTCGCACCAGTGTCCCCAGTCCCTGTCCCCAGGCCCTCAGCAGTGTCCCCAGGCCCTGTCCCCAGTTTGCACCAGTGTCCCCAGTCCCTGTCCCCAAGCCCTCAGCAGTGGCCCCAGGCCCTGTCCCCAGTTCGCACCAGTGTCCCCAGGCCCCCCACAGTGTACCCAGCCCATCTGCAATGTCTCCAGTCCCCTCCCCCAGTGTCCCCAGTCCCTCCCAGTGTCCCCAACAATAAACTCGGTGTTCTCTGTCCCCGTGTCTGTCCTGGGGCGGGGGAGAGAAGGGACGCACCGGGGGACGCCTTTACCGGTGACACCGCGGGGTGGGAGGGGCGGAACCATCGAGCGCGGCCGCAGGGGCGGGGGGAGCTTTCCGGTTCATGGCGCTCCGTGCGCATGCGCAGCCGCCCGGCCCGGCCCGGCCGCCGCCGCCGCCATGTCGGCCCTGTGCGACCCCCCGGGAGCCGCCAGCCCCCCCCGACCCCCCCTCAGGTACCGCCGGCCCCCCCCCCGCCCCTGGGACCGGCCCTTGGCTCAGGGAACCCCCGAGGGTTGGGGGGGGCGACCCCCGGGACCCCCCGCGCCTGGGACCGACCCCTGGCTCAGGGACCCCCCCCGGAGCTGGGATCGGCCCCCCGTCAGCGACCCCCGGGTGCCCCCCGGAGCTGGGCCCGGCCCTCCCTCAGCGACCCCCGGGCCCCCACCTCGGGGCTGGCCCCGGTCCCCGCTTTTGGGATCCGCGGTCCCCCTCCCCATCCCGGTGTTGTCCCCGCCCTGAGGTCCCCCCCCACCCCCGGTGTGGGACCGTCAGCCCCCCCGGGACCCCCCACGACCCCGGCCCGGCCCCTCAGCCCCTGGGGTGGGGCTCTGGGCTTCCCCCCGCCCTTTTTCCCCCATCCTGACTCCCTTTGCCTCCTCCACAGCGCCCAAGAGCTCTCGCAGGAGGTCAAGGCCTTCCTGAGCGGCCTGGACCCAGTGCAGGGGACACCGCTGTCGCCCCCCGCCCACGCCCGCTGCGCCCTGCGCCTGCTGCGCTGCCTGCCGCCCGCCCGCCATGCCGCCCTGCAGCACCTGCGCGGCCTCTTCGACGACCAGGTGTGCTCCCACCTGCTCCAGCGCGAGGGCTCCGCACCCTCCCCGGCCCCCAAGGCCTCGCCGGGCGCCGAGGTGGTGCAGGAGGTGCGGCGAGCGCTGGCTGAGCTGGTGGCCGCCAACCCGCGGGCGTGGGCGCCCAACGTGGCGGCGTGGGCCAGCGAGCTGATGGGGCAGCTGAGCAGCAAATACGCCGGCAGGCCCGGGGTGCCGCCGGCCGCCAGCCTCAACGAGCTGCTGCAGCTCTGGATGTCGTGCCCGGCCACGCGGGCGCTGCTGGACATCTACAGCCAGTGCCTGGCCGCCATGGTGGGCAGCTGCCCGGACGCCTGCGTGGACGCGCTGCTGGACACATCGGTGCAGCACTCGCCGCACTTCGATTGGGTCGTGGCGCACGTGGGCTCCTCCTTCCCCGGCACCATCATCAGCCGTGTCCTCTCCTGCGGCCTCAAGGATTTCTGCGCTCACGGCGGCGACGCCGCGGCGGGGACGACAACAGGGGACAAGCGGGTGCCCAAAATCGCCTCGGTGGTGGGCATCCTGGGCCACCTGGCCTCGCGCCACGCCGGCAGCATCAAGCAGGAGCTGCTGCGCATGTTCCACGAGAGCCTGGGCTCGCCGCGGGAGCAGCACAAGGCCACCGTGCCCTTCCTGCTGCAGCTGGCGCTGATGTCGCCGGCACTGCTGGCCACCGTGTCCCCGGAGCTGGTGGACTCGCTGAAGCCGCCGGTGCTGAACCAGCTGCACCAGCACTTCTCGGCCATGCCACGGGACGAGCTGGACGGGCTGGTGGGCGTGGTGGTGCACCTGCTGTGCCACACCTCGGCCGGCGCCCTGCGGACCCTGCGCTTCCTGCTGGCCACGGCCGCGCCCGCCTCAGTCATCACGGCGCCGGGGCCGGCGCTGCACGAGGGCGTGCGCGAGGCCTGCGAGCGCCTGCTGCAGCTGCTGCTGCTGCACCTGCACAAGCTGGTGCACGGCCGCGGCTCGGCCACGCTGGCCGAGTGCCCGGCGCGCCCCGTGCCCTTCCTGGACGCGCTTCGGCCGCACGTGCGCGAGCTGTGCCTGGACACGCTGCGGCTGGAGCGCAAGCGCTGCTTGTGGCAGCACCAGCTGCTGGCCCTGCTGGCCGTGCACTCGGCGCCGCACGGCGCGGCCGAGGCGCTGTTCTTCCTGCTGGCGCTGGCCCGCAGCCCCGAGGAGCTGGCGCTGGCCCCGCAGCTGCACGCCGGGCTGCGCGCGGTGCTGCCGGACCCACTGCCCGCTGCCGTGGCCACGGCCGTGGCGCAGATCCACGCCGGCCGCCTGCCCGAGCCGCAGCTGGCGCAGCTCCTGCACAACCTGGCGCTGCTGCTGCTGCACCACGACGATGACAGTGACAGCGGCGACCCCGCCCTGGGCGCAGCGCTGGCACGGCACCTCCCAGATCTGGCGCAGCTGCTGCTGCACCCGCGGCCGGAGGTGGCCGAGGCCGCGTGCCGCCTGCTGGCCGCGTGCCCCCTGCCGCGGGCGCTGCCCCCCGCCCACCTGCTGCCGGCTGTGCGTGCGGCCGTGCGCCGCTTCTTCGCGGGGCTGTGGCTGGGGGACGCAGCTGCACTGGCCCCCGGCGTGCGGCTGCTGGCCCGGCTCAGTGCCGTGTCCCCCGCGGCCGCCAAGGCCGTGCTGGCCCAGCTGGTGGAGGGTGCCCTGGGCGGCCGCAACGCCGAGCTCTTCGGGGGCACGGCCGAGCCGCCCGGCCACGAGGAGGCCCCGGTGCCACCGGCCGTGTCCCTGCTGGACACCAACCAGCGCTTCACCACCGGCCTCAACACCTCAGGCGGTGTGTGGTCCGTGTTCCACGCTGGGGTCATCGGCCGGGGGCTCAAACCCGCGGCCGGCTGTGGCCGGCGCGCCCCCGAGGAGCTGAGCCGCAACACGCAGACCTTTCTGAGCCTGGTGCTGCGCTGCTGCCGCGGCTCCGCGCCAGGCCCGGGCGTCGGCGCCGAGGCGGCCAAGGCGGTGGCAGCAGCGCTGGTGGAGGCCGTGTGCCCCGAGGCGGCGGGCGCCGAGCTGGCCTGGCCGCCCGAGGAGCTGGCCCGGGCCACGGTGGAGCGCGACCTGCGCATCCTGCGGCGCTTCCGGCAGCACCCGCTGCTCTTCCCCCTGCTGCGCCTCGTGGCCGGCGGCCACCCCGCGCTCTGCTACTGCTCCGTGCTGCTGCGGGGGCTGCTGGCCAGCCTGGTGGCCCACTGGGACGCGTGCCGGGCCGGCAGCACGCTGGCCTCGCCCTGGCACCTGCGGGCTTCGTGCGCCCTGGTGGCGCTGCTGGCCGAGGGCTCGCTGCTGCCGCCCGTGCTGGGCAACATGCACGAGCTGTTCCCGGAGCTGGCGCCCTTCGAGGTGCACCTGCTGCTGCTCAGCGTTTGGGATTACCTGCGGGAGAACAGCCCCCTGCCCCAGAAATTCACCTTCCAGCCCGAGCTGGGCGTGTTCCGCAGGGATTTCTCGCGCGACGGGGACGTGGGGAAGCACCTGGCGGTGCTGCACAGCGTCCTGCACAGGAACATCCACCGCCTGGGGCTGCTGGCCGCCAGGTTCTACCCCTGATGGGGCTGCGGGGTCGGGGTCGGCCCCAGGAATTCGGATTTTTAATAAAAAGGAATGGAAAGGAGGAGTGAGCGTGGAGTGCAGGGGCGGGGGTGACTCGAAGGGGAGGTTTGGGGTGGCCCGGGAGGTGTCGGGGTGGGTTGGGAGGGCGTTTGGGGGTATTTTGGGGCATCTTGGGAGGGTTTGGGAGGTCCCAGGAGGGTTAGGGGGTGTCCAGATGGGTTGGGAGGGGGCTGGAGGGGCTTTAGGGGAGGGTTTGGGTGGTCCCAGGGGGTTTGGGATGTCGGGGGAGGGGTCGGGGTGGGGGGTCCCAGGGGTGTTTGGAGGGGTCTCAGGAGGGTCTGGGGGTGTCTGGAAGAGTAAGGAAGGACTTTAGGGGGGGATTGGGTGGTCCCAGGGGGTTGGGATGTTGTGGGAGGGGTCTGGGGGGTCCCGGGGGTGTTTTGGGGGACCCTAGAAACTCCTAGACCCCGCCCCGTCAGTCACCCGCCTGTCCCCGCCCACCGCTCCCAACCGACCAATCACAGCCCGCTTTCCCGCCGTGGCCCCGACCCTTTCCGAAGCCTCTTGATCGGCTCGGTGGGCGGGGCCTCGCGCGTTCGGCGACCAATCAGAGCCGGGCGCGGCGGCGGCAGCGGCGCTGCGGTTCCGGTTTAAGCGGCGGCGGCGGTGGCGCGAGGATGTTTTACCACGTGAGCGGCACCGGGGGGGGGGGGGGTCACGTGCCACACCGGGGGGGTGTCCCGAGGCCTTCCCCCTCCTTGGGGACCCTCCCGGTGGCTCCCGGCTGTCCCCGGTGTGGGGGCCCGGTGTCCTACCGGGGCTGCGGGGTGATCCCGGTGCCTCCCGGGAGTCTCCCGCTGCCCTGGGGGGATCCCAGCATGTTCGCGGAGAGGTCGGGGTGGTCCCGGTGGGGTCCCGGTGGGATCACGGTAATTCCCGGGGGGTTCCGGTAACTCCCGGTACCGTGCAGATCTCCCTGGAGCACGAGATCCTCCTCCACCCGCGCTACTTCGGGCCCAACCTGCTCAACACCGTGAAACAGAAACTCTTCACCGAGGTGGAGGGGACCTGCACCGGGAAGTGAGCGCGGGAGGCACCGGGGACACCGGGAACGGGACCGGGGACACGGGAACGGGACCGGGGACACGGGAATGGGACCGGGGACATTGGAATGGGGGCAGGGACACCGGAATGGGACCGGGGACACCGGAACGGGACCGGGGACACGGGAATGGGACCGGGGACACCGGAACGGGACCGGGGACACGGGAATGGGACCGGGGACATTGGAATGGGGGCAGGGACACCGGAATGGGACCGGGGACACGGGAATGGGACCGGGGACACCGGAACGGGACCGGGGACACGGGAATGGGACCGGGGACATTGGAATGGGGGCAGGGACACCGGAATGGGACCGGGGACACCGGAACGGGACCGGGGACACGGGAATGGGACCGGGGACACCGGAACGGGACCGGGGACACGGGAATGGGACCGGGGACACGGGAATGGGGGCGGGAGGAGCTCCCGAACACCCCCGGGAGCCCCAAATCCATCCCAAAACCCCTCAGGGACCCCCAAAACACCCCCAGGATCGTACATTTTGGGGGTGGGGGCGTTCCCAAATTTGGGAGGGAATCTTTAAATCTGGGCGGGAATCCCAAATTCTGGGGGGTGGGGGGGGGAGGGGGGGAGA
This sequence comes from Acanthornis magna, assembly GCA_036785705.1. Classification (NCBI taxonomy): domain Eukaryota; kingdom Metazoa; phylum Chordata; class Aves; order Passeriformes; family Acanthizidae; genus Acanthornis; species Acanthornis magna. The sequence continues at coordinate 75,601 of JAWUZG010000884.1, forward strand.
ATTCCTAAATTTGGGGGGGGAGTTCTTGATTCTAGGGGGGTCCCGTGTCTTTTTGGGGTGGAATTCCCAAGTTTTGGGGTGGAATTCCCAAGTTTTGGGGTGGAATTCCCAAATTTTGGGGTGGAATTCCTAAATTTTGGGGTGGAATTCCCAAATTTTGGGGTGGAATTCCCAAATTTTGGGGTGGAATTCTCAAATTTTGGTGCCCCCCCCCCCCCCCCCCCCCCCCAGGTACGGTTTCGTCATCGCCGTCACCACCATCGACAACATCGGGGCCGGGGTCATCCAGCCCGGGAGGGGCTTCGTGCTCTACCCCGTGCGCTACAAGGCCATCGTCTTCCGGCCCTTCAAGGGCGAGGTGGTGGACGCTGTGGTCACTCAGGTCAACAAGGTGAGGATTTCGGGGATCCCGGGGGTCCTGGGGGGTCATCCAGGTGGTCAGAGGGGCAGTTTGGGTGGTCCCAGGGGGTCCTGGGGTCACTCCATGGGCTACAGGCCATTGTGTTCTGGCCCTTTAAGGGAGAGGTGGTGGACGCTGTGGTCACTCAGGTCAACAAGGTCAGGGTTTGGGGGGTCCTGGGGTCATTCAGGTGGTCAAGGTGACCGTTCTGGGGGTCCCAGGGTCATTCAGGTGGTCAAGGTGACCGTTCTGGGGGTCCCGGGGTCATTCAGGTGGTCAAGGTGACCGTTCTGGGGGTCCCGGGGTCATTCAGGTCAGTAAGGTCAGGGTTTTGGGGGGTCCCAGGGTCACCCAGGTGGTCACAGTGGTGCTTTCGGTCAACCTGGAGAGGTTCTGAGGTCACCCGGGTGACCAAGGGGACAATTCCGGGGGTCCCTTGGGGCTGCAGGGCCCTGACCCCCCCCCGGTTTTGTCCCTTTTTTGTGCCTTTTTTCCCCACTTTTGTCCCTTTTTTCCCATTGTTTCCCCCATTTTTTCCCCTTTTTTCCCCATTTCTCCCCAGGTCGGGCTCTTCACTGAGATCGGGCCCATGTCCTGCTTCATCTCGCGCCACGTGAGAGGGAGACCCCAAAAATGCCACCTGGGGGAGCCAGGGACACCAAAAATGCCACCTGGGGGGGCCAGGGACACCAAAAATGCCACCTGGGGGGGCGGGGACCCGAAAAATGTCACCTGGGAGGGGCAGAGACCCCCAAAATCCCCCCAAACTCCCGTGGACCACCAAACCCCCCCCCCTTTTTCCCTTGGGGACCCTCCCAAATCCCCCCTGGGCCCCCAAAATCCCCCCTGGGGTCCCCCAAAATCCCTTCGGGGACCCCCGAGGGCCCACCCTGACCCCCCTTGTGCCCCCCCAGTCCATCCCCTCCGAGATGGAATTCGACCCCAACTCCAACCCCCCCTGCTACAAAACCGTGGATGAGGTGAGCTGGGGGTCCCAGGGGTTTTTGGGGGGTCCTGGGGGATTTTGGGGGGTCCTGGAGGGATTTTGAGGGGTGCCGGGGGGGCTCTGAGGGGTCCCGGGGGGCGCTTTAGGTGGTCCTTGGGTGATTTTGGGGAGGTTTGGGGGGTCCTGGAGTGTCCCAGGGGGGATTTTGGGGGATGCTGGGAAGGTTTTGGAGAGTCCTGGGGACATTTTGGGGGGTCTTGGGGGGGTTTTGGGGGGTCCCGGGGGTCCCTGAGCCCCTCCCCTCCCCCAGGACATCGTGATCCAGCAGGACGACGAAATTCGGCTGAAGATCGTTGGGACGCGGGTGGACAAAAATGACATCGTCAGTGCTGAACTGGGGGGGGAAATCCCTGAATTTGGGGGGGAATCTCTGAATTTGGGGAGGAATCCTTGAATTTTGGGGAAAATTCCTGAATTTGGGGGGGAAATTCCTGAATTTGGGGGGGAATCTCTGAATTTGGGGAGGAATCCTTGAATTTGGGGGAAAATTCCTGAATTTTGAGGGGAAACCCCTGAATTTGGGGGCGATCTTCAAAGTTTTGGGGGGAAAGTCCCAAAATGGGGGCGGGGGAGGGGGGGAAATTCCTGAAATTTGGGAAGGAATTTCCAAAATTTGGGGGGGGAATCTTCAAACCTGGGGGAATTCCCAATTCCAGGGGGATCTCAGATCCCCAATTTTGGGGGGGGTCCCCAGTTCTGGGGGGGTGGGGGTCCAGGTGTGACCCCTTCCCCTCCTGTGCTGACCCTTCCCCTCCCCTCCCCCCAGTTCGCCATTGGCTCTTTGATGGATGATTACCTGGGTGAGTTTTGGGGGTCCCGGGGGGGATTTTGGGGGTCCTAGGGGGGAATTTGGGGGTCCCTCCCCTCTCACCCCTTCTTCTTCTCCCGCCAGGCCTCGTCAGCTGAGCAGGAGGAGAAGCCGCGACCCCTCCCCAGTTGTGCCCCTGCCCCCATTTCGTGTTGCCCCCCTCCCCAAATTTTGGGGCTTCTGGTGGTCGGGCAACCCTCAGGGCTGGGAGGGGCTCTGCCTTTCCCCTCCCCATTCCCAATAAAGGTTTTTTCCTCCTTTTTTACACCTTTTCCTCTGATTTTGGGGAGGGGCTCCTGGAATTGGGGGGGGGGGGTCCCCATGTGAAGGTGGGCCCACCGCTCATTGCCGTTTTAAGGCGGCGTCGCCCTTTTAAATCACGCCCCCCCCGCTTCCATGGCAACCCCCCCTCCCCTTTGTATGGCGCTTTACGGCGCTGCGCGGCCCTGTCGCGCTGGCGGCCTCCCCCTCCGCTCTTTGCGGCCGCCGCCCGGCCTTCTCTCCGCGCTCTCCAAGATGGCGGTGTCCGGGGTGAGTGCGGGCCCCGCCGCCATCCGCCCCCATCCGCCGCTCCCCGCCGCTCCAGGGTCTCCCCGCCGCCACCGGGGGACGCGTGGGGCTCCGGGGACGCGGCCGGCGCGGCTTCGGGGCCGCGGGGAGGCTCTGGGGGGCGCGGATGGCGGCGGGAAGGGAGGGGGGGCGCCTGAGGGGAGCCGGGGCCGGAGCGCGGGAAGCGCCTGAGGGGAGGGGGGAGGCTGTGGGGTGTTCCCCCCCCCTCGTGTCGCGGGTGGGGTTGGGCCGCGCCCTTGGGGACACTTGGGGACATTTGGGGACAGTCCCCCCGAGTGGACTTTCAGAGCCCGGGAATTGGGGGGGACACTTGGGGACAGCTGTGTTCCCCCAAGCCCCGGGAACTGGGGGGAGGTTTCAAGGCCCTCATCGCTGTGGGACCGCCCCATATCGGGACCCCCTGAGCCACCCCTGTGTCCCCAGGTTTTGGGGACACTTTTGGGTTATTTGGGGACGTTTTGGGGACATTTCCGCACACCCCGTACACGTCCATCGAGAACTCGGGGTGCTTTCAAAGCCCCAATTCCTCGGGCGCTCGACTCCGGCTCCTTTCGGGGTCTCCCTTTTCGGGACCTCCCGTGCCACCCGCGGTGTCCCCAAATTTTGGGGACACTTTCGGGATATCTGGGGGACATTTCCGCAGACCCTGTACACGTACCCCGAGAACTGGCGCGCCTTCAAGGCCCTGATCGCCGCTCAGTACTCGGGCGCTCGGCTCCGCGTCCTTTCGGGGCCGCCGCATTTCCACTTCGGCCACACCAACCGCACGCCGCAGTTCCTGCAGAAATTCCCGGTGGGAAAGGTGGGTCCTGCACCCCAAAAATTGGGGATTGGGGGGATTTGGGGTTCCGTCCCTGAAACCCCAAAAATTGGGATTGGAGGAGGTGCGAAATTTTGGGGGTTTTGTGGGATTGGGGTGGGGGGGGAGGGTTCGGGCCCCGCAGTTCCTGCAGAAATTCCCGGTGGGAAAGGCGGGTCCTGAACCTCAAAATTTGGGATTTGGGGGATTTGGGAATTCCGCCCTTGAAACCCCAAAAATTTGGATTGCAGTGGGTGCAAAATTTGGGGTTGGGAGTTGCCCAGAAGTTTGGATTTGGGGTGGGAGGGGTTGGGGTTTTTGGGGGGGGGGGGGTGGGAATTTGGGGGTTTTGGGGGAATTCTGGGATTTTGGGGGATTTAGTGGATTTTGGGGTGGGGGATTTGGGGTTTTGGGGGGATTTTTGGGCATTTTAGGATTTTGTGGGTTTTGGGGTGGGGGATTTGGGGTTTTGGGGGGATTTTTTGGCATTTCAGGATTTTGTGGGTTTTGGGGTGGGAGATTTGGGGTTTTGGGGGGATTTTTGGGCATTTTAGGATTTTGTGGGTTTTGGGTGGGGGATTTGGGGGAATTTTGGGATTTTTGCAGATTTTGTGTGTTTTGGGGTGGGGATTTGGGTTTTTTGGTGGAATTTTGGGATTTTTGCAGGTTTTGGGGCGGGGATTGGCCGTTTCTGGGGGGTTTCACCCCAAATCCCTGTCCAGGTTCCGGCCTTCGAGGGTGACGATGGATTCTGTGTCTTCGAGAGCAACGCCATAGCCTACTATGGTAACGAGGGGCTTATTAGTGTGATTAATCTCTCAATTAGATCTGTTTCCCCCTTCATCACCTTTCTTTCCTCTCTAATCACCTTTTCTCCTTCCTTGATTATTTTGGTTTCTTATTATTTAGGTTTATTTCCTTCTTAGTTTATTTTTCCTGTAACAAACTTTGTTTCATTAATTAGTGTTACTTCTTGTTAGTTGGTTTTATTATGCCTTTAACAATTCCTATTTCTCCTTTATTTAGTTTATTTCTTCTTAACGAGCTTTGTTTCCTCCTTAGTTTCTTTCTTAATTAGTTTATGTTCCTCTTAATTAGCTTTATTTCCGCTTTCGCTAGTTTTGTTTCCGTAATAAATTTTACGTGCTCTTTATTTATTTTCATTTGTCTCTTAATTAATTTGACTTATCTCTTGAAGCAGTTACAAGTTTTGTTTTGCATTAATGACTTTCAATGCTCATTAATGCCTTTTAATCCCCATTAATGACTTTCATTTCCTAATTAATTTTTCCACCCTTTACGAGTTTTATTTCCCAATTAACCCTTTCCACATTCCCTTAACGAGCCTTGCTCTGCTCTTAACGAACTTTTCCCCCTTAATGACGTTCATTAATCACTTTTACTTCTGTTTTATTAATTATTCTTAACTTGCTTTCATTAATTAATCTATTTTTTACCAATCCTTAGAGCAGTTTTACTTCTTGTTAGCGATTTTAACTTCCTCTTAACGAGTTCCCCCGGCCCTTAACGAACATCTTGGCTAATTAATGCCCATCCTGGCTAATTAATTAACCCTTTCCACCCTGGTGAGCTCAGGCCAGGACCAACTCCATCCCTCCGCTCCATCTCCCTTTGCCCCTTAACGACTCCCCCCTAACGACCAACCCTCCCCCGGCTAATTACGGCTAATTAGGGGGGATTAATTAACCCTTTCCGGGCAGTGAGCACGGAGGAGCTCCGGGGCAGCACTCCCGAGGCCGCGGCCGCCGTTCTGCAGTGGATGAACTTCGCCGACAGCGACGTCGTTCCCCCGGCGAGCACCTGGGTGTTCCCCACGCTGGGCATCCTGCACTACAACAAGCAGGTCTGGGCTGAAATTTGGGAATTTTTTGTGATTTTTTTGGGGGGGATTTTGGGCCTGGATTGATGTTGTTCCCCACGCTGGGCATCCTGCACTACAACAAGCAGGTCTGGGGCGAAATTTGGGATTTGGGGAATTTTTTGGGGATTTTTTTGGGGGGGATTTTGGGCCTGGATTGATGTTGTTCCCCACGCTGGGCATCCTGCACTACAATAAGCAGGTCTGGGGCGAAATTTGGGATTTGGGGAATTTTTTTGGATTTTTTGGGGATTTTTTGCGATTTTTTTTTTTTTGTATTTTTGGGAGGATTTTTTGAGGGTCTTGGGCTTGGATTGATGTGGTGTTCCCCACGCTGGGCATCCTGCACTACAACAAAGAGGTTTTTGGGGAATTTTAGAGCATTTTAGGGTTTTTGGGAATTCTGGGGTATTTTTTTGGCGTTTTGCGGTTTTTTTTTATTTGGGGCGGGGGGGTTTTGTAATTTTTTTCCGTTTGTTTTTCTGGGGGCATTTGGGGCGTCCTGGGAGAATTTTTTTGCAGGAATTTGGGAATATTTGTTTTCTGTTTCCTTTATGGGATTTTTTTGGGGCGAGGAGGAGATTTGGGATTTGATTTATTTTCATTTCTGGGGTGAATTTGGGATTTTTTTTTTTTTTCATTTTTATTTCAATATTTGGGGTGAATTTGGGATTTTTTTTTTTTTTTGCAGGCAACCGAGGTGGCCAAGGAGGAGGTGCGGAGGGTCCTGGGGGTCCTCGATGGCCACCTGAGAACCCGAACCTTCCTGGTGGGGGAGAGGGTCAGCCTGGCCGACATCAGCCTGGTGTGCGCCCTGCTCTGGCTCTACAAACAGGTGCGGGGTCGTTTTGGGGTTATTTATGGGGTTTGTAGGATTTATTGGAATTTTATGGAGATTTATTGGGATTTTAGGGTGATTTATTGGGATTTTTGGGTGATTTATTGGGTGATTTATTGGGATTTATTGGGATTTTGGGGTGATTTATTGGGATTTTATGGAGATTTATTGGGATTTTAGGGTGATTTATTGTGATTTATGGGGATTTGAATGGGCCGATATCAGCCTGGTGTGCGCCCTGCTCTACAAACAGATCCTTTTGGGGGTATTTATAGGATTTCTAGGGTTTTGGGGTTATTTATGGTGATTTTTGGGTGATTTTTGGGCTGATTTCAGGGTGATTTCAGTGTGACTTTTGGAGTGATTGTGGTGTAATTTTTGGGGTGATTCAGGGTGATTTTTGGGGTGATTTATGGCCTGATTTCGGGGTGATTTTTGAACTGATTTCAAAGTGATTTTGGGGTGATTCTGGTGTCCCCAAGTGCTGGACCCCTCGCTCTGGGGCTGATTTAGGGCTGATTTTGGACTGATTGTTGGGATTTTATTGGTGTGATTTTCCGTGTGATTCTGGGGTGACTTTGATGTGATTTTGGGGTGATTTTGGGGTGATTTCGGTGTCCCCCCCAGGCGCTGGACCCCTCAGTCTGGGGCTGATTTTGGGCTGATTTTGTGGTGGTTTTTGGGGTGATTCAGGGATATTTTGTTGTGATTTTTGGGTTCATTTTGGGCTGATTTCGGTGTTCCAGGGGCTGGACCCGTTGTTCCGGGCTTGATTTTGATGTGATTTTTGGGGTGACTTTGGTGTGATTTTGAGGGGGATTTTTGGGGTCGTTCAGGGATATTTTGGGCTGATTTTGGGTTCATTTTGGGCAGATTTCAGTGTGATTTTTGGGTTCATTTTGGGTTGGTCCCCAGGTGCTGGACCCGTCATTCCAGGGCTGATTTCGGTGTGATTTTGGGGTGAATTTTGGGCTGATTTCGGTGTGATTTTGGGGTGAATTTTGGGCTGATTTCGGTGTGAATTTGGGGTGAATTTTGGGCTGATTTTGGTGTGAATTTGGGGTGAATTTTGGGCTGATTTCGGTGTGATTTTGGGGTGAATTTTGGGCTGATTTCGGTGTGATTTTGGGGTGAATTTTGGGCTGATTTCGGTGTGAATTTGGGGTGAATTTTGGGCTGATTTCGGTGTGAATTTGGGGTGATTTCGGGTCGTTTTCGGCGTCCCCCCAGGTGCTGGACCCCTCGTTCCGCAGTCCCTTTGGGAACGTCACTCGATGGTTCCTGACCTGCCTGAACCAACCGCAGTTCAAAGCTGTGCTGGGAGAGGTGCAGCTGTGCCAGAGGATGGCCCAGTTCGATGGTATGGGGGACTGGGAGTACTGGGATGGCACTGGGAGCACTGGGATGGGCACTGGGGGGACACTGGGACAGACTGGGAGCACTGGGATGGACACTGGGAGCACTGGGATGGACACTGGGACAGACTGGGAGCACTGGGATGGACACTGGGACAGACTGGGAGCACTGGCTTGGTCTCCGGGGACATTCCCAGGACCTCCCGTCCCTTCCAGGGCTCGATGTTTTTAAGGCTGTAAAAGCAGAATTTTTTAGGGTCTGTTCAGCAAATCTTAAAGGTTTTTTTTTTTGGGTGGAAAAACCCAAAATAAACGCGATTTTCACGGCGCCGCAGCCAAGAAGTTTGCGGAGGGACAGGCGCGGAAGGAGAAGGACAAGGAGCCCAAGAAGGAGAAGGAAAAACCCCAAAAAAGAGAGGAAAAACCCCAAAAGAAAGAGGAGAAAAGACAGGAGCCCAGCGAGGACCTGGACGAGTGCGATCAGGTGCTGGCGGCCGAACCCAAAACCAAGGACCCCTTCGCCCACCTGCCCAAGAGGTATTTGGGGTTCTTCGGGGGATTTGTGGGGTTTGGGGTCACTTTGGAGTCTCTCTCAGGGGTTTGAGGTCATTTAGGGTCACTTTGGGGTCCCTCTCAGGGGTTTGGGGTCATTTAGGGTCACTTTGGGGTCTCTCTCGGGGGTTTGGGGTCACTGTGGGGTCCCTCTCAGGGGTTTGGGGTCACTGTGGGGTCTCTCTCGGGGGTTTGGGGTCAGTTCGGGGTCGCAGTGCCCATTTCCGTCCCCAGCCCGTTCATCCTGGACGAGTTCAAGCGCAAGTACTCCAACGAGGACACGCTGTCGGTGGCACTGCCACACTTCTGGGAGCACTTTGACCGCCAGGGATGGTCCCTGTGGTACTGTCAGTACCGATACCCCGAGGAGCTGACCCAGACCTTCATGAGCTGCAACCTCATCACCGGTGAGCCTTCGTCACCTTCGTCATCCTCGTCATCGTCGTTGTCATCCCTGTGCCCGTGTCACCTCTGTCACCTGCCCATCTCTGTCCCTGGCCTTCCCAGCCCCACCCTGAGGAGCTCAGCCAGACCTTCGTGAGCTGCAGCCTCATCCCGGGCCAGCCTTCGTCATCCTCATCTTCCTCCTCCTCATCTTCCTCCTCCTCCTCATCTTCCTCCTCCTCCTCATCTTCCTCATTATCTTCTTCATCCTCATCTTCATCCTCATCTCTGTCCTTGTCCTCATCTTCCTCATCTTCATCGTCCTCCTCCTCATCTTCCTCATTATCTTCTTCATCCTCATCTGCATTCTCATTTCCTCCTCATCACCCTTCTCATCTTCATCTTTTTCATCCTCTTCATCATTTTCATTCCCTCATTTTTCCCCTTTTTCCCCTCATTTTCCCCTCCGTTTCTCTCCCCATTTCCCCCCCATTTTTCCCCCATTTTTTCTGCGTTTCTCTCCATTTTTCCCCGTTTCTCTCCATTTTTCCCCCAATTTTTTTCCCATTTCTCTCCATTTTTTCCCCGTTTCTCTCCATTTTTCCCCCATTTTTTTTCCCCGGTTTTCCCATTTTCTCCCCGTGTTTCCCCAGGGATGTTCCAGCGCCTGGACAAGCTCCGCAAGAACGCCTTCGCCAGCGTCATTCTGTTCGGGGGCGACAACGACAGCAGCATCTCGGGGGTGTGGGTGCTGCGGGGCCAGGAGCTGGCCTTCACGGTGAGGAATCCCAAAAAATCCAAATTAAAATCCCAAAAATCCCCAAAAAGTCTGAGATCTGGAGCTGCCACGGGGAGAAAACGGCGAAAATCCTGTAAAAATAACTCAAAATATGCCCCAAATGCATGGGGCCAGGAGCTACCTTCACAGTGAGAAATCCCAAAAAAAATCCCAAAAATCCCCCCAAAAAAATCCCAAAAATCCCCCCAAAAAAATCCCAAAAATCCCCCCAAAAAATCCCAAAAATCCCCCAAAAAAATCCCAAAAATCCCCCAAAAAAATCCCAAAAATCCCCCCAAAAAAATCCCAAAAATCCCCCCAAAAAATCCCAAAAAGCCCCCCAAAAAATCCGAGATCTGGAGCTGCTACGGCGAGGGAATGGTTTTTTAATTTTCCCAATTTCCTGTTTTTCCCCCAACTGCCCAGACCGGCAGGTGGACTACGAATCGTACACCTCCTAAAATCCCCTTTAAAAATCAAAATAAATGCAAAAAAAACCCCCAGAAAAATTTTAAAAAACTCCCAATTTTTGCGACTTAATTTTTTTAATTTTTCCCGATTTCCTGTGTTTTTCCCCAGCTGTGCCCCGACTGGCAGGTGGATTACGAGTCGTACACCTCCTAAAATCCCCTTTAAAAATCGAAATAAATCCAAAAAAAAACCCAGAAATATCAAAAAGCCCCAGAAAAATCAAAAAAAACCCCAATTTTTGTGACTGTTAATTTTATTAAATTTTTCCCGATTTCCTGTGTTTTTCCCCCGTTTTCCCCAGCTCTGCCCCGACTGGCAGGTGGATTACGAGTCGTACACCTCCTAAAATCCCTTTAAAAATCGAAATAAATCCAAAAAAACCCCTAAAAACCTCCAAAAAAATCCAAAAAAAACCCCAATTTTTGCGACTATTAATTTTTTAATTTTTTCCCGATTTCCTGTGTTTTTCCCCAGCTCTGCCCCGACTGGCAGGTGGATTACGAGTCGTACTCGTGGCGCAAGCTGGACCCCGACAGCGCCGAGTGTCGCACGTTGGTCACCGAGTACTTCCTGTGGGAGGGACAGTTCCGCCACGTGGGCAAACCTTTCAACCAGGGCAAGATCTTCAAGTGATTCTGGGCCAAAATCCTGGGATTTTGGGGAAAAAAAAAATCCCCGACCCCCGGGGGGGAGCCCCGAGGCCGTTCTGGGGTGAAACTCTGCGATTTCGGGGCTCCTCCGCCGCCCCCCCCGGAGCAAATAAAAACTGAGAACAGGAGGAGAGTTCGGAGTGGTGTGGGGAAATTTGGGGGAATTTGGGATATTCTGGGAGCAATTTGGGATATTCCAGAGGGATTTTGGGATATTCCGGAGGGATTTTGGGATATTCCAGAAATTTGGGATTTTCTAGAGGGATTTCAGGGCATTTTGGGATATTCCAGAGAGGTTTTGGGATATTCTGGAGGGATTGTGGGATATTCCAGAGGAAATTTTGGATATTCCAGAAATTGGGGATATTCTGGAGGGATTTCGGGGCATTTTGGGATATTCCAGAAGGATTTTGGGATATTCCAGAGAGGTTTTGGGATATTCCAGAGGAAATTTTGGGATATTCCAGAAATTTGGGATATTTTAGAGGGATTCCGGAGGGATTTTGGGATATTCCGAAGGGATTTTGGGATATTCCAGAGGAAATTTTGGATATTCCAGAAATTCGGGGTATTCTAGAGGGATTTCAGGGCATTTCGGGATATTCCAGAGAGGTTTTGGGATATTCCGGAGGAAATTTTGGGATATTCCAGAAATTCGGGATATTCTAGAGGGATTTTGGGGCATTTTGGGATATTCTGGAGGGATTTTGGGATATTCCAGAGAGGTTTTGGCATATTCCGGAGGGATTTTGGGATATTGCAGAGGAAATTTTGGATATTCCAGAAATTTGGGATATTCTAGAGGGATATCGGGGCATTTTGGGATATTCCAGAGAGGTTTTGGGATATTGCAGAGGAAATTTTGGGATATTCCAGAAATTTGGGATATTCTAGAGAGATTTCGGGGCATTTTGGGATATTCCAGAGAGGTTTTAGGATATTCCAGAGAGGTTTTGGGATATTCCGGAGGGATTTTGGGATATTCCAGAGGGAGTTTGGGATATTCCAGAGGAAATTGGGATATTCCAGAAATTTGGGATATATTCTAGAGGGATTTCGGGGCATTTTGGGATATTCCGGAGGGATTTTGGGATATTCCGGAGGGGTTTTGGGATATTCCGGAGGGGTTTTGGGATATTCCGGAGGGATTTTGGGGGATTTGGGTATTCCGGGGGCAATTTGGGGCATTTTGGGACACTCCAGGGAGGCTTTGGGGTGTCCTGGGGGGGGTCCCAAAGTGATCTGCATTTTCCCCAAAATCTGTAAAAATCTTCAGCCAGGCCCCGCTTCGTCCCAGTCCGGCCCCAGTTCGCTCCCAGTCTGTCCCAGTCCAGTCCCCGTTCCGCGGCCGCGCCCTCCTGAGTCACCCCCGGGCGGGGACAGCGCCACCGCCCCTCCCCCATTGTCCCCTCCCCCCCCCCAGGGCCCCAAATTCCGCGGGGGGGACAAGGGGGGGGGACTGCGGGGACACCGCGGGGACACCTGAGCGAGGTGTGGCACATCCGGGGAATCCCGTGACGTCACCGGGCGGGGCCCCTCCCGTCTGTCACCAAAGTGTCCCCAAGGGCCACCCCGAGCCGGGCCCCTCCCGGCTGTCACCAGGTGCCACCGCCGGGCGGGGCTGGGCCGCGCCCGCTGCCACCCAAGTGCCACCCAAGTGTCCCCGGGCAGTGCCACACCGAGCCGGGCACCGCCAAAGTGTCACCAGAGTGCCACCGTGGTGCCCCAGCCGCTGCCCCCCGCCCGTCCCTGTCTCTGTCCCCTCCCTGTCCCTCTCCTGAGTCCTCCCCGTCCCTGTCCTGTCCCTGTCCTGTCCCTGTCCCTGTCCCCTCCCTCTCCTGTCCCCTCCCCGTCCCCGTTTCCTCTCCGCGGCCATTCGGTGTCCCCCCCGCCGCCCCCCCCAGGCCCCCCTGCCACCCCCCGTGTCCCCCGCGTGTCCCCAGGCCCCGCCCCTCCCCCCGCGGTGGCCCCGGGCCAGGGCGGAATCCCAAACATCCCGGACCGCCCCTCCCCCCGCGCCGGGGGGGTCCCTGCTGTCCCCTCCCCCCCCGGGCTGTCCCAGCGGTGCGGCCACAGCTGGGGGGGACACGAGGGGACACCCCCGCCCCTTCGGGGGTGACCCCCGCCCCGCCCCCACCCCGGGATCGCGGGGACCCCCGGGGGGGAGGGGCGGCGGTGGGCGTGGCCAGGGAGGGAAGGGGGAGGGGGGGATGAGGCAGAGCTCGGGAATGCGCTGGGATTTGGCAGCGGGAGCGGCCGGGAGCGGCCCCGAAATGCGCCAGAAGTGCGCCAAAAGTGCTCCAAAACTGCGCCAAACCCGCCCCAAAACTGCGCCAAAACCGCCCCAAAACTGCGCCAAACCCGCCCCAAAACTGCGCCAAAACTGCACTGGGAACGGCCCCGAAATGCGCCAGAAGTGCGCCAAAAGTGCTCCAAAACTGCGCCAAAAGTGCCCCAAAACTGCGCCAAACCCGCCCCAAAACTGCGCCAAAACCGCCCCAAAAATGCACTGGGAACGGCCCGGGAACAGCCCTGAAATGCGCCAAAAGTGCCCCAAAACTGCGCCAAAACTGCGCCAAAAGTGCCCCAAAACTGCGCCAAAACCGCCCCAAAAGTGCACAGGGAACGGCCCCGAAATGCGCCAAAAGTGCCCCAAAACTGCGCCAAAAATGCCCCAAAAATGCCCCAAAAGTGCACCGGGAACGGCCCCGAAATTCGCCAAATGTGTGCCAAAAGTGCACTGGGAACGGCCCCAAAACTGCCCCAAAATGTGCCAAAACGGCCCTAAAATGCGCCAAAACTGTGGCAAAACGGCCTCAAATCCGCCCCAAAACTGCGCCAAAAGGGCCCCAAAACCGCCCCAAAATGTGCCAAAACTGTGCCAAAAGGGCCCCAAAACCGCCCCAAAATGTGCCAAAACTGCACCGGGAGCGGCCCCAAAACTGCGCCAAAAGTGCCCCAAAAGTGCCCCGGGACCTCGAGGAGTCCCCGCGGCACCGGGAGCGACCCCGGGAGGGGCGAGAATGGGAAAAAATCACCGAGAATGGGAAAAATCACCAGGAATGGGAATGGGAATGGGAAAAAATCACAGGGAATGGGAAAAATCACCGGGAATGGGAATGGGATAAAAATTATCCATCCCAGTCCATCCCAGTGTGTCCCCAGTGCCCCCCGCGGGTTATTTCGGGGGCATTTGGGTTATTTTGGGGGGATTTGGGGTTTCCCTCGGGGGCTTGGGGTTCACTCCGAGGGGGCGGGGCCTATTTGGGGTTACCTGGGGGCGGAGCTTAGGACTCACCTGGGGGAGGGGCGGGGGGAGGGGCTTCCCTCAATTTTGGGGGGGAGGGAACCGAGAGGGGAGGGAGGGGAGGGGAGGGGGGGCACGATCAGGGATCCTCCAATGGAACCGGAACCGGGACCGGAACCGGGACTGGGATTTGGATCGGGACCGGAACCGGGACTGGGATTTGGATCGGGACCGGAACCGGGACCGGGACTGGGATTGGGATCGGGATTGGGATCGGGACCGGGACTGGATGGGGACCGGAACCGGGACTGGGATCGTATCAGGACTGAAATGGAATCGGGATTGGAATTCGATCGGAACCGGAGCGGGACCGGAATTGGTTCGGGACTGGAACTGGGCCGAGACCAGGACCGAAATTAGACCTGGTCCGGGACCGGGACCGGACCGGGATCAGAATCGGGACTGGAGCGGGATCAGAACCTGTCCCGGACCGGGATCGGAACCTGTCCCAGACCGGGATCGGAACCTGTCCCGGGCCGGGATCGGAACCTGTCCCGGACCGGGATCAGAGCCGGGATTGGATCGGGATCAGAGCCTGTCCCGGACCGGGATCGGAACCTGTCCCGGGCCGGGATCGGAACCTGTCCCGGACCGCGATCGGAACCTGTCCCGGACCGGGATCAGAGCCGGGATTGGATCGGGATCAGAGCCTGTCCCGGACCGGGATCAGAGCCTGTCCCGGACCGGGATCGGAACCTGTCCCGGACCGGGATCGGAACCTGTCCCGGGCCGCGCTCGGTGCCGGTGCTGAGCTCTGTCCCGTCCCGGGCGGTGCCTCCGCTGCCGCTCCCGGGGCCGCTCCCAGTCCGGGCCGGGCTCTGTCCCGAGTTTGTCTCGGGTTTGTCCCGGGCCGCTCCCCGCGCGGTTCCGGGCTCTGTCCCGGCTCTGTCCCGGGCCCGCTGGCTCTGTCCCGGGGCTGTCCCGGGCTCTGTCCCGGTTCTGTCCGGGGCCGCTCCCCACGCGGTTCCGGGCTCTGTCCCGGGGCTGTCCCGGGGCTGTCCCGGGCCGCTCCCAGTCGGGGCCGGGCTCTGTCCCGGGCCGGGCCCTCCCCGCGGGGCGGGGGAGCTCCGCCGCCCTACAAGAGCCGCGGGAGCCGCCCGGGCGCGGCCACTCCGCACGGCGCCGCCGGGGCCGCTCCGGGACCGCCACCGGCACCGGCACCGCCAGCACCGGCACCGGCCATGGCCCGGCCCGGCCGCTGAGCGCGGCCCGCAGGTACCGAGCGGCACCGGGACCGGGACCCGCCGGGACGCGCGGGGGCTCCGGGGGGGCGCCCAGGGTCCCCGGACGGTCCCGGGGCTGTTTCGGGGGAGGTTCTGGGGGTCCCGGGGCTGTTTTGGGGGCGGTTCGGAGGGTCCCGGGGCGGTCCCGGGAGTTCGGGGCGCGGTTCGGGAAATGTCCGAGGACGTCCCGGGAGCGCGGGGGGGTCCCGGTGGGTCCGGGAGGGGCCCGGGGGGCTCCGGGAGTGGATCTCGGTGGTCCCGGGGCTGTCCCGGGGGGTCGCGGGGCTGCCGCGGGGGTGCGGGGGGGGTCCCAGGGCCGTCTCGGGGGGGCTCCGGTGCCGCCGCGGGTCCGGGGTTGTCGGTTCGCCCGGGGGGGGGGCTCCGGTGGTCCCGGGGGGCTCCGGGAGCTCCGCGAACGCCGCGGGGCGGTGCCGGGGGGGCCCACGCGTGTCCCGTGACCGCCCGGGAGTGGCTCCAGGAGGGCCCGGGGGGGGTCCCGGGGGTCTCCCGAGCCCCGCGGGACATGCCGGGGGTGTCCCGGGGGGGGGTCCCGGCGGTGTCCCGGGGGTCCCGGGGGTCCCGGGCGGTCCCGGCCGCGCTCAGGGCGTGGCCCCCCCGCCCCCCCCTCGGCCGCGCCCGGGGAGTCCCCGTTGGGGGCGGGGCCGGCGATCCCCCCCTCCCCTCCCCCCCGGGCCCCTCCCGCCGCTCCCGCCCCGCCCGGGCCGGGGGGACCCCGGGGGGGTCCCGGGGCCGCTTTTGGGGGGGGGGGGGGATCCCCGGGATCCCGCGAGGGCGCGGCCGCGTGGGCGCGCGGTTCATTAACGAGGGTTGGGGTAATTAATGAGGGCTCGGTTAATGAGGGTCGGTAATTAACGCTCGGTTTCAGCGCGGGGGTGGGAGAAGAACTCGGGACTTTTCGGGGGGGGGGGCGCCGATGATTTTGGGGTGCGCTGCGCTCCCCTCCCCCACCCCGGGATGGACCCGGGGGATTTGGGGTATTTTGGGGGGATTTGGGGGATTTTGGGGTGGATTTGTGGGGGGAGGGATTTGGGGGAGTTTGGGGCGGAATTTGGGGTGGATTTGAGAGGGGAGGGATTTGGGGGAGTTTGGGGCGGAATTTGGGGGAATTGGGGCGGATTTGGGGTCGCGGGCACCCCCTCGCCCCCCCCGCCCCGCTGCGGTTTTGGGGCGCGGTCGCTCCCAGGATCCACTTCCCCTTCCCCGGCCGGGGACACCCCCGCCCCACCCCGAACCCCCCGAACCCACACATTTGGGGCGGGGGCGACCCGACCCGACCCTCCCCTCCCCTCACCCCCCGGGAAATCCGGGGCGGCGCTCGGGGGTCGCGGCTGTCCCCACCCGCGGTGGCCCCGCCGAGGCCGCGGGCAGCGCCGGGCCGGGCCCGCCCGGTGGAACCGGTCCGGGGCCGCGCGGTGCCCGCGGGACTCTCGCTCCAGCCGGTCCGACCGGTACCGGCCCCGGCCCCGCCCGCCGCCTCCTCCTCCTCCTCCGGCTTTCTCTCCCACTTTTTCCCGTTTTGGTTTTTTTTTTTTTTTCAATTTTTCCCGATTTTTTCCCCTGGTTTTCTCCCATTTTTTCCCTGTTTTTCCCGATTTTTTCCCCGTTTTTTTCCTATTTTTCACAGGTTTTTTCTCCCATTTTCCCCGATTTTTTTCCCGGTTTTCCCCCACGTTTCCCCCAATTTTCCCCCCTTTCTTTTCCCTCATTTTTCCCGCGTTTTTTCCCATTTTTCCCCGTTTTTTCCCCATTTTTCCCCCAGGTTTTTTTTTCCCCATTTCTCCCCGTTTTCTCCTCATTTTTCCTGTTATTTTTTCCCACTTTCCCCCTGTTTTTTCGGGATGATTTTTCCCCAAATTTGGCGGTGGCAGCTCCCGAGGGTCTCCCGGGATTGTCCCCGACTGTCCCCGGGCTGGGGTTGGGGTCGCGCGTGGCCTTTGGGGACCCCCGGGTGGGGCTGGGGGTGACAAAGTGCGGCGGTGACACTTGGGGTGGCACCGGGGGTGACACTTGGGGTGGCACCGCGGGGGTGACACCGCGGGGGTCCCGGGGGGGCTCCGGGCCGCGCCCCCCCCGCCTCGCCCGCGGTTTTTGGGCGATTAAGGGACAGTGGTGGCCTCAGCAGAAATTGTCCCTTTGTGGCCCCGGGGCCGCCGCGATCGGCGACAGCGCCCGGGGGGGGCGGGGGGGACAGAACGGGGCCTGGGGACCCCAAAGTGGCACTCGGGGAGCCCAAGTGGCACTCGGAGCTGGGGGGGGTGTCGGTTTTTGGGGCTGGGGGACAGCGGCGACAGCGGGCGAGGTGACAGCGGCGCGGGTGACACCGCGGGTGACACCGCGGGTGACATCCCATCCCTCGGCGCTTTTTGGGGGCGGGGGGGAGGAAACC
Source organism: Acanthornis magna (assembly GCA_036785705.1). Classification (NCBI taxonomy): domain Eukaryota; kingdom Metazoa; phylum Chordata; class Aves; order Passeriformes; family Acanthizidae; genus Acanthornis; species Acanthornis magna. The sequence goes on from JAWUZG010000884.1 coordinate 93,028, forward strand.
TAAAAATATCGGGCGGGGGCCGCACGTGGTTTGCACCCCAAAAATAGCGCGGCCTTGTCGCCCCCGGGGGGGGAGGGGGGGGTGGCACCGCCGCGGGGACGCGCCGAGGTGGCCGCGGTGTCACCTCCTCTCCCCCACCCGGGGCCGCGAGGAAAGGCGAAAATCGCGGGAAAATGGTGAAAAAAATGGGGAAAAATAGTGAAAAAATGGTGAAGGAATGGTGAAACAACGGTGAAAAAATGGGGAAAAATGGTGAAGGAATGGGGAAAAAATGGGGGGAAAAATGGTGAAGAAATAGGGAAAAAATGGGGGAGAAATGGTGAAGAAATGGTGAAAAAACGGTGCAAAAAAGGCGTTTTTGGCCTCGTGTCGCGGGCGGGGCCGCGCCCTGCGCTCGGGGCCGCTCTGAGTCACCCCCGCCCCCCCCGCGCCCCCCCGCGCGCTCTGAGTCACCCCCGGTGTCACCCCCGGTGTCACCCCCGGGCCCCCCCGCCCGCTCTGAGTCACCAACGCGCGCGGGCGCCACCGGCGGAGGGCGGGGGGGGCGTTGGGGACACTGGGGACACCCCCCCCCAAAAAAAAAAACCCCTAAAATTCCCTAAAAACGGAGAAATCGCCTCAAAACATCCGGAGCTGGTCCTGGGTGGGGGGGGGGTGGGCAGGGTGAGGCAGGGGACACGGGACAGGGGACAGGGGACACGGGACAGAGGACATTCGCATGCTGCCCCGCCCTTCCCGACCCCCCCGTTCCAGAATTCCCAAAAATCCCATAAAATCCCCAAAACTGTGGGACCGGAGCTGGCCCCGAGCGACCCTGGGGACGACAGGGATGCGGGGACATCGAGGGGGTCCCCAAAGTGACCCCAAATTGTCCCCAAAGCGTCCCCGAGCCGGGTGGGGGGGAAGGGACGGAGCCACCCAGGGCCCCCCCGATGTCCCCCCCGATGTGCCCTCGGTGTCCCCAGTGTCCCCTGTGTCCCCCCCAGGCTGCCGAGGTGACACCGGAGCCACCGCGAGGTTCCCGAGCGAGGGCCGAGGGTTCCTGGGGCGGATCCGGCCAGGACTGAGACCCCGAAAAGGTCAGCGGGGCCGAGACCCCGAAGGGTCAGCGGGGACTGAGACCCCAAAGGGTCAGTGGGACTGAGACCCCGAAGGGTCAGTGGGGCCGAGACCCCGAAAAGGTCAGCGGGGTCGAGACCCCGAAGGGTCAGCAGGGCTGGGCTGGCTCCTCCTGACCCCAGTCCCGGTGTCCAGTTCCTGCCCTGACCCCAAACCCCATGTCCACCCCTTCACTGACCCCTGACCCCAAACGCAGTGTCCATCCCTGACCCCCGCAGTGTCCATCCCTGACCCCAAGCCCAGTGTCCATCCCTGACCCCAAACGCAGTGTCCATCCCTGACCCCAAACCTAGTGTCCATCCCTGACCCCAAACGCAGTGTCCAGCCCCTCACTGACCCCAATCCCAATGTCCAGTCCCCTAACTGACCCCAAACCCCGCAGATGGACCACGAGGAGGACACGGGCGAGGTCCTCCTGCCCAACTGGCAGGGCAGCGGCTCTGTGTCCATCCCTGACCCCAAACCCAATGTCCAGCCCCTCGCTGACCCCAACCCCAATGTCCAGCCCCTCGCTGACCCCAACCCCAATGTCCTGACCCCAAAGCCGATGTCCACCCCCGCAGATGGACCGCGAGGAGGACACGCGCGAGATCCTGCTGCCCAACTGGCAGGGCAGCAGCTCCCACGGCATCACCATCGCGCACACCGAGGCCGGAGTGTTCGTGCGCCGTGTCCAGCAGAACTCTCCGGCCGCCAGGATGGGCGTGGTCAAGGAAGGTGGGCCCGGGGGGGGACACGGGGGTGGCTTGGGGACATCCTGGGGGCGTTTCCTCCGCGACGGTTTTGGGGTTCAAATGGGAATTTTGGGGCGCCCTGGTGGCACTTGAGGCGTTTGTCCTTTGTGGTCACTCGCGGTGGGGATGGGGGGGGGGGTTTGGGGGGACAGGGGGTCCCTGCCCGGGGGTTTGGGTGATTTTGGGTGATTTTGGGTGATTTTGGGTGATTCTGGGGGTCTCTCCCGGGGATCTTGGGGGTTCTTGCCTGGGGATTTTGGGTGATTTTGGGTATCCCCCCGACCCTGACCCCCTGTCCCCAGGGGATCAGACTGGGGGGGGTCCCTCCCGGGGATTTTGGGTGTCTCTGCCGGGGGTTTTGGGGGGGATTTTGGGGGTCCCTCCCGGGGGTTTTGGGGGGGATTTTGGGGGTCCCTCCCGGGGATTTTGGGGGGGATTTTGGGGGTCCCTCCCGGGGATTTTGGGGGGGATTTTGGGGGTCCCTCCCGGGGATTTTGGGGGGGATTTTGGGGGTCCCTCCCGGGGATTTTGGGTGTCCCCCGACCCTGACCCGCTGTCCCCTGTCCCCAGGGGATCAGATCGTCAGCGCCACCGTGTACTTCGACTCTCTGCCCTCGGGGGAGGCGGCGCAGCTGCTGCAGAGCCTGGGGCAGCACACGCTGGGGCTGCGCCTGCAGCGCCGCGGCGACAGCGACAGGGGAGGCGACAGCGGCGGGGACAGGCCACCCCCGCCCTGCGGACACGACGCCTTCGTCCCCGGCAGCCCCGAGGTTGTGCTGGTGAGTGGGGGATGGGGGGGAGGTGGGGGGGACGGGGGAGGATGAGGAAGATGAAGATGGGGATGGGGAGAGGAGGATGAAGACGAGGATGAAGATGAGGATGATGAGGATGAAGATGGGGGGGAATGACGATGAGGAGGATGAAGATGGGGAGAATGATGAGGATGAAGATGAGGAGGATGAAGATGGGGGAGAATGATGAGGATGAAGATGAGGATGATGAGGATGAAGATGGAGGGCATGATGAGGATGAGGATGAAGATGAGGATGATGAGGAGGGTGAAGATGAGGATGATGAGGAGGATGAAGATGGGGGGAATGATGAGGATGAAGATGAAGATGAGGAGAAGATGGGGATGAGGATGGTGATGACGGAGGATGAAGATGAGGAGGGTGAGGATGGGGAGACTAGGATGAAGATGAGGATGAGGATGGTGTAAAGGAGGATGAAGATGAGGAGGGTGAGCATGGGGATGAAGGAGGATGAGGACGAAGGTGAAGATGGGGACGGGGATGAGGATGAAGATGGGGATGAGGAGGAGGATGAAGATGAGGATAGAGATGGGGAGGAGGATGAAGATGAGGATAGAGATGGGGAGGAGGATGGGGGAAGATGAAGACGAAGATGGGGATGAAGGAGGATGAAGGTGGGGACAGGGATGAGGATGATGATGATGATGGGGATGAGGATGAAGATGAAGATGGGGATGAAGGAGGACGGGGCTGAAGATGAAGATGAGGGTGAGGATGATGATGATGATGATGGGTATGGGGATGAAGATGGGGATGGGGATGACGATGACGATGGTGAGGATGATGATGATGGCGATGCCGGGGAGGAAGCCCCGTCCCTCCCCCCTGACGCTGCCCACCCGTGTCCGGCAGAGCGGTGACGATGAGGAGTACCGGCGCATCTACACCACCAAGATCAAACCGCGCCTCAGGTCCGACGAGGGCCCGGACGCCGAGGGGACGCAGAGCCGGACCATCACCGTCACCCGCAAGGTCACCGCCTACACCGTGGACGTCACCCGCGGCGACGCTCACCTGCAGGGCCCCGAGCTCGGCGTCCACACCGCGCTGACCGCGCCGGGGGCCGCGGCCGGGACCCCCACGGAGAGCCAAATTCCCGCGGGAGAAACTGGAAAATGCACCACAGGCTGGAAGGGCTCGGCCCGCGTGGAGGCCAACGGACAGATGGGCGAGCTGGACGGGTCACTGCCCCCCCAGGACCCCCGGCTGGACGGCCAGGGCCACGTGTCCAGCGGGGCCGCGTGGCCGCAGGGACAGGTCCAGGCCCCTGACGCCTCCACGGACGTGGGGAAGGTCAAGATCCCGGCGCTGAAAATCCCCAAATTTGGGTTCCAGGCCGGCGGCGATGCCCAGCCCCCGCAGGTGGACGCGGCGGTCAAGGGCGTGGTCACCGTCCCGTCCCCTCCGCCGGACGCTGAGGCTCCGGACGGCGCCAAGGGCAAAATCCAAATCCCGCACTTGACCTTCCCCAAGTTCGGCGCCGCCGATGTCCCCAAGGGTGGCGTGGCCGTCCCCGAGGTGGCCGCGGAGGGACAGTGGAAAGGCCCGACCTTCAAGAAGGCGGAGACGCCCCAAATTTCGCTATCGGACGTGGACCTGAAGGGACTCGGCCCCAAGGGCCTCAGGGTGGACGTGGCCGCGCCCGGGGGTGGCCTGAAGGGCGTGGCCGTGCCCGAGGTGGACGTTGGCGTGAAGGGAGGAGTGGACGTGGCCGTGCCGAGCGCGGGGGCAGAGCTGAGGGGGCCTCGAGTGGACATTAAAGGCCCTCAGGTGGGGGTGGAGGTGCCCGGAGTGGACATCAAAGGCCCCGCGGTCAAGGGGCCGGAGATGACCATCAAGAGCCCCCAGATCTCCATGCCGGACATTGACCTGAGCCGCAAAGGGCCCGGAGTGAAGGGAAATTTGGACATTTCCGCCCCAAAACTGGAAGGGGAACTGAAAAGCCCCGGAGTGGACATCAAAGGCCCCAAAGTGGACATCAAAGGCCCCAAAATAGAGGTCGGGAGCCCCGAAATGGACACCCAAAGCCCTGAGGGGAAACTGAAGTTCCCCAAACTGAAAATGCCCAAATTTGGGGTCAAAGGGGAGACCCCCAGTGTGGACGTGACCCTGCCCAAAGCAGGGGTGGACGTGTCCAGCCCCAAGGTGGACGTCAGCGTTCCCAGCGTGGACATCAAGGGCCCCAAAGTGGACATCGAGGCCCCCGAGGTGGACGTCCACGGCCCCGAGGGGAAATTCAAGATGCCCAAATTCAAAATGCCCAAATTTGGGATGCCTGGGGTCAAGGCCGAGGGGCCCGAGGTGGACGTGACCCTCCCGAAAGGGGACATGGAGGTCTCCCTGCCCAAGGTGGACATCGAGGCGCCGACTTTGGACGTCCAGGGGTCCGAGCTGAACCTCAAGGGCCCCAAAATCTCCATGCCAGATGTTGGCCTGACCCTGAACGGCGCCAAGGCCAGCGGCGACCTGGACGTGGCCGTGCCTGGGCTGAAGGGCCCCGGAGTGGACATCGAAGGCCCCAAAGTGGACATCAAAGGCCCCGGAGTGGACATCAAAGGCCCCAAAGTGGACATCGAAGCGCCTGATTTGGACGTCCAAGGGCCCGAGGGGAAGCTGAAGTTCCCCAAACTGAAAATGCCCAAATTTGGGGTCAAGGGAGAGAGCCCCGAGCTCGAGGTGGCCCTGCCCAAGGGCAGAGTGGACATTTCGGGTCCCGGCGTCGCCGTCGATGTTCCCGGCGTAGAGCTGAAGGGTCCGGCGGTCAAGGGGCCGGAGATGACCATCAAGACCCCCCAGATCTCCATGCCGGACATCGACCTGAGCCTCAAAGGGCCCAAAGTCAAGGGAGATTTGGACATTTCCGCCCCAAAACTGGAAGGGGAACTGAAAAGCCCCGGAATGGACATCAAAGGCCCCAGAGTGGACATTGAAGGCCCCAAAGTGGACATCGAAGCACCTGATTTGGATGTCCAAGGGCCCGAGGGGAAACTGAAGTTCCCCAAACTGAAAATGCCCAAATTTGGGGTCAAGGGAGAGAGCCCCGAGCTCGAGGTGACCCTGCCCAAGGGGGAGGTGGACATCACTGGCCCCAAGGTGGACATCACTGGCCCCAAGGTGGACATCACTGGCCCCAAGGTGGACATCGCCAGCCCCAAGGTGGACATTGGCGTCCCCAAGGTGGACATGGCCGGCCCCAAGGTGGACATTGCTGGCCCCAGGGTGGACGTCGGCGTCCCGAGCGTGGACATCGAAGGGCCGGAGGTCAAAGGGAAAGGTCTCAAGCTGAAGATGCCCGAACTCAACGTGCAGAGCCCAAAAATGTCCATGCCTGACGTGGATCTTGGGCTGAAGGTCCCAAAATTGAAGGGCCCCAAAATGGACGTGAAAGGTCCAAAAATGGATGTGAAAGGTCCCAAAATGGACGTGGGAGGTCCCAAAATGGATGTGGGAGGTCCCAAAATGGACGTGGGAGGTCTCAAAATGGACATGGAAGGTCCCAGGTTGGAGGTGGAAGGTGTCAAGATGGACGTGAGAGGTCCCACGGTGGACGTGGAAGGTCCCGGGTTGGACGTGGACGTGCCCGAGGTGGACTTAGAAGGTCTGGAGGGGAAAGTGAAAGGTCCGAAATTCCGAATGCCCAAACTCAACATCAAGTCGCCCAAAATCTCAATGCCGGACGTGGACCTGAACCTGAAGGGACACAAAACCAAAGGGGAGGTGGACGTGTCCCTCCCGAAGGTCGAAGGTGGCGTAGAGGTCCCGGACGTCCACCTGGAGGGTCCGGAGGCCAAACTGAAAATGCCCAAAATGAAACTGCCCCATTTCGGCGTGTCCGGCCCTGAGGTGGACGTGGCCCTGCCCAAGGGAGAGGTGGACGTTCCGGGGCCGGAGGTGGACATTGAAGGTCTGGAGGTGGAGGTGGGAGGTGCGGAAGGGAAGTGGAAAGGTCCGAAATTCCGAATGCCCAAACTCAACATCAAATCGCCCAAAATCGCCGTGCCGGATGTGGACCTGAACCTGAAGGGACCCAAGGGGAAGGGAGAGGTGGACGTGGCCGTGCCCAGGCTGGAAGGGGAGCTGAAAGGGCCGGAAGTGGACATTAAAGGGCCGAAGGTGGACGTGGAGGTGCCCGGCGTGGATTTGGAGTGTCCCGAGGGGAAAATCAAAGGCCCCAAGTTCAAGATGCCCGAGATGCACATCAAGACCCAGAAGATCTCCATGCCTGACGTGGACATCAACCTGAAGGGCCCCAAGGTCAAGGGGGACATCGATGTCTCTGTCCCTAAACTCGAGGGTGACCTGAAGGGACCTGAACTGGACATCAAAGGCCCCAAAGTGGACATTGAGGCACCCGATGTGGACATTCACGGCCCAGAGGGGAAATTCAAGATGCCCAAATTCAAAATGCCCAAATTTGGGATGCCCGGGGTCAAGGCTGAAGGTCCCGAGGTGGACGTGAACCTCCCGAAAGGGGACATGGATGTGAACCTCCCCAAGGTGGACATTGAGATGCCTGGCGTAGACATCGAGGGTCCTGAGGGGAAGGTCAAAGGCCCCAAGTTCAAGATGCCTGAGATGCATTTTAAGACCCCCAAGATCTCCATGCCTGACATCGATCTGAACCTGAAAGGTCCCAAAGTCAAGGGGGACATCGATGTGTCTGTCCCCAAGCTCGAGGGTGACCTGAAAGGTCCCGAAATTGACATCAAAGGCCCCAAAGTCGATGTGGACCTTCCTGATGTGGACATTGAAGGTCCCGAGGGGAAAATCAAAGGCCCCAAGTTCAAGATGCCCGAGATGCACATCAAGGCCCCCAAGATCTCCATGCCTGACGTGGACTTCAACCTGAAGGGCCCCAAGGTCAAGGGGGACATCGATGTCTCTGTCCCCAAGCTGGAAGGTGACCTGAAGGGACCTGAACTGGACATCAAAGGCCCCAAAGTGGACATTGAGGCACCTGATGTGGACATTCACGGCCCGGAAGGGAAGCTTAAAATGCCCAAGTTCAAGATGCCCAAATTTGGATTTTCCGGGCCCAAGATGGAAGGCCCCGAGGTGGACGTGAACCTCCCGACAGCAAACCTGGACGTGTCCGGCCCCAAGGTGGACATTGAAGGTCCAGAGGTGGACATTGAGCTGCCCGAGGGGAAGGTCAAAGGCCCCAAGTTCAAGATGCCCGAGATGCATTTTAAGACCCCCAAGATCGCCATGCCGGACATTGACCTCAACCTGAAGGGCCCCAAGGTCAAGGGGGACATCGATGTGTCTGTCCCCAAGCTCGAGGGTGACCTGAAAGGTCCCGAAATTGACATCAAAGGCCCCAAAGTGGACATTGCAGCCCCTGACGTGGACATCCATGGCCCAGAGGGGAAGTTCAAGATGCCCAAATTCAAAATGCCCAAATTTGGGATGCCGGGGGTTAAGGCCGAAGGCCCCGAGGTGGATGTGGACATGTCCGGCCCCAAGGTGGACATTGAGATGCCCAGCGTGGACATCGAGGGCCCCGAGGGGAAGGTCAAAGGCCCCAAGTTCAAGATGCCTGAGATGAACATCAAAGGTCCCAAGATCTCCATGCCCGACGTGGACTTCAACCTGAAGGGCCCCAAGGTCAAGGGGGACATCGATGTCTCTGTCCCCAAGCTCGAGGGTGACCTGAAAGGTCCGGAGGTGACCATCAAAGGTCCGAAGGTGGATGTGGACGTGCCCGAGGTGGATGTGGAAGGCCCCGAGGGGAAGTGGAAGGTCCCCAAGATCAAAATGCCCGAGATGAACATCAAAGCGCCCAAGTTCTCCATGCCCGACGTGGACCTGAACCTGAAAGGTCCGAAGCTGAAGGGAGAGGTGGACGTTTCCGCCCCAAAAATCGAAGGTGACATGAACGTGCCGGACCTGGAGCTGAAAGGACCCAAAGTGGACATCGAGGTCCCCGACGTGGACCTGGAGGGCCCCGAGGGGAAGGTCAAAGGCCCCAAGTTCAAGATGCCCGAGATGCACTTCAAGGCCCCCAAGATCTCCATGCCCGACTTCGATCTGAACCTGAAGGGCCCCAAGGTCAAGGGCGACGTGGACGTGTCCATCCCAAAAATGGAGGGAGATCTGAAGGGCCCCAAAATGGACATCAAAGGCCCCAAGGTCGATGTGGACCTGCCCGATGTGGAGCTGGAGTGTCCGGAGGCGAAGCTGAAGGGCCCCAAGTTCAAGATGCCCGAGATGCACTTCAAAACCCCCAAGATCTCCATGCCCGACATTGACCTCAACCTGAAGGGCCCCAAGGTCAAGGGGGACGTGGACATTGCCACCCCCAAACTGGAAGGGGGCCTGAAGGGCCCAGACGTGGACATCAAAGGTCCCAAGGTGGACATCGAAGCTCCTGAGGTGGACATTGACCTCCCAGAGGGGAAGGTGAAGGGCCCCAAGTTCAAGATGCCCGAGATGCACTTCAAGGCCCCCAAGATCTCCATGCCTGACTTTGATCTGAACCTGAAGGGCCCCAAGGTCAAGGGTGACGTGGACGTGGCCCTGCCCAAGCTCGAAGGAGACCTCAAAGGGCCCGAGTTGTCCCTGACAGGCCCCAAAGTGGACGTGGATGTTCCAGATGTGGAGCTGGAGTGTCCTGAGGGGAAGGTGAAGGGCCCCAAGTTCAAGATGCCCGAGATGCACATCAAGGCCCCCAAGATCTCCATGCCTGACTTTGATCTGAACCTGAAAGGTCCTAAAGTCAAGGGGGACATCGATGTCTCTGTCCCTAAACTCGAGGGTGACCTGAAAGGTCCTGAGATGGACATCAAAGGCCCCAAAGTCAACATTGACCTTCCTGATGTGGATTTGGAGTGCCCGGAAGGGAAACTGAAGGGCCCCAAGTTCAAGATGCCCGAGATGCACTTCAAGGCTCCCAAGATCTCCATGCCCGACGTGGACTTCAACCTGAAGGGCCCCAAGGTCAAGGGTGACGTGGACGTGTCCCTGCCAAAGCTCGAGGGTGACCTGAAAGGTCCCGAAATTGACATCAAAGGCCCCAAAGTCGATGTGGACCTTCCTGATGTGGAGCTGGAGTGTCCTGAGGGGAAAATCAAAGGCCCCAAGTTCAAGATGCCCGAGATGCACATCAAGGCCCCCAAGATCTCCATGCCTGACGTGGACTTCAACCTGAAGGGCCCCAAGGTCAAGGGGGACATCGATGTCTCTGTCCCCAAGCTGGAAGGTGACCTGAAGGGTCCCAAAATTGACATCAAAGGCCCCAAAGTGGACATTGAGGCACCTGACGTGGACATCCACGGCCCCGAGGGGAAATTCAAGATGCCCAAATTCAAAATGCCCAAATTTGGGATGCCGGGGCTGAAGGGAGAAGGCCCCGAGGTGGATGTGAACCTCCCGACAGGAAACCTGGACGTGTCCGGCCCCAAGGTGGACATTGAGATGCCCAGTGTGGACATCGAGGGCCCCGAGGGGAAGGTCAAAGGCCCCAAGTTCAAGATGCCCGAGATGCATTTTAAGACCCCCAAGATCTCCATGCCCGACATCGATCTCAACCTGAAGGGCCCCAAGGTCAAGGGTGACATGGACGTGTCTCTGCCAAAAATGGAGGGTGACCTGAAGGGTCCCGAAATTGACATCAAAGGCCCCAAAGTCGATGTGGACCTTCCTGATGTGGACATTGAAGGTCCTGAGGGGAAGATCAAAGGCCCCAAGTTCAAGATGCCCGAGATGCACATCAAGGCCCCCAAGATCTCCATGCCTGACGTGGACTTCAACCTGAAGGGCCCCAAGGTCAAGGGCGACGTGGACGTGTCCCTGCCGAAGCTCGAGGGTGACCTGAAGGGACCTGAACTGGACATCAAAGGCCCCAAAGTGGACATTGAGGCACCTGATGTGGACATTCATGGCCCAGAAGGGAAAATAAAGTTCCCCAAATTCAAAATGCCCAAATTTGGGATGCCCGGGGTCAAGGCCGAAGGCCCCGAGGTGGACGTGAACCTCCCGACAGGAAACCTGGACATGTCCGGCCCCAAGGTGGACATTGAAGGTCCAGAGGTGGACATCGATCTCCCAGAAGGGAAAATCAAAGGCCCCAAGTTCAAGATGCCCGAGATGCACATCAAAGCCCCCAAGTTCTCCATGCCCGACGTGGACTTCAACCTGAAGGGCCCCAAAGTGAAAGGGGACATCGATGTCTCTGTCCCAAAGCTTGAGGGGGATTTGAAAGCACCGGACATTGACATCAAAGGGCCCAAAGTCAATGTTGACCTTCCTGATGTGGACATTGAAGGTCCCGAGGGGAAGATCAAAGGCCCCAAGTTCAAGATGCCCGAGATGCACATCAAGGCCCCCAAGATCTCCATGCCTGACGTGGACTTCAGCCTGAAGGGCCCCAAGGTCAAGGGAGACATCGATGTCTCTGTCCCTAAACTCGAGGGTGACCTGAAGGGACCTGAACTGGACATCAAAGGCCCCAAAGTGGACATTGAGGCACCCGATGTGGACATTCACGGCCCGGAAGGGAAAATAAAATTCCCCAAATTCAAAATGCCCAAATTTGGTGTCCCCGGCTTCAAAGCGGAGGGACCAGAGATGGACGTGAACCTCCCGACAGCAAACCTGGACGTGTCCGGCCCCAAGGTGGACATTGAAGGTCCAGAGGTGGACATTGAGCTGCCCGAGGGGAAGGTCAAAGGCCCCAAGTTCAAGATGCCCGAGATGCATTTCAAGACCCCCAAGTTCTCCATGCCCGACGTGGACTTCAACCTGAAGGGCCCAAAACTCAAGGGTGACGTGGACGTGTCCGTGCCAAAGCTCGAGGGTGACCTGAAAGGTCCTGAAATTGACATCAAGGGCCCCAAAGTCGATGTGGACCTTCCTGATGTGGACATTGAAGATCCCGAGGGGAAAATCAAAGGCCCCAAGTTCAAGATGCCCGAGATGCACATCAAGGCCCCCAAGATCTCCATGCCTGACGTGGACTTCAACCTGAAGGGCCCCAAGGTCAAGGGCGACGTGGACGTGTCCCTGCCGAAGCTCGAGGGTGACCTGAAGGGACCTGAACTGGACATCAAAGGCCCCAAAGTGGACATTGAGGCACCTGATGTGGACATCCACGGCCCGGAAGGGAAACTTAAAATGCCCAAGTTCAAGATGCCCAAATTTGGATTTTCCGGGCCCAAAATGGAAGGCCCTGAGGTGGACGTGAACCTCCCTGAGGCCGAGGTGAACATTTCGGGGCCGAAGGTCGACGTTTCCGTCCCCGAGGTGGACATCGAAGGCCCCGAGGGAAGGTCAAAGGCCCCAAGTTCAAGAAGCCGGAGCTGCAGTTTAATGTCCCCAAGATCTCCATGCCCGACATCGACCTCAACCTCAAGGGCCCCAAGGTCAAGGGTGACCTCGACGCTTCCCTTCCCAAGGTCGAGGGTGAGCTGAAAGGCCCCAAAGTGGACATCAAAGGGCCGGAGCTTGAGCTGGAGGGGCCGAAGCTTGACCTTGAGGGAAAATCTAAAAAATCAAGGTTCAAACTTCCCAAATTCGGCTTTTCTGGCCCCAAAGTTCAGAGCCCCGAGGTGGACGTGAAGCTGAAGAAACCCGAGGTGGACCTGTCCGGCCCCAAGGTGGAGGTTCAGGCTCCGGATTTGGACATCCAGGCGAAGTCCAAAGGGTCCAAGTTCAAAATGCCCTTTTTGAACATTTCTTCACCCAAAATGTCGATGCCGGACGTGGAGCTGAACCTGAAGGGACACAAAACGAAAGGAGAGTTTGACCTGTCCGGCCCCAAACTGGAGGGGGAACTGAAGGGGCCTGAGGTGGACATCAAAGGCCCCAAGGTCAACGTCGAGGTGCCCGAGGTGGACATCCACGGCCCCGAGGGGAAAGTCAAAATGCCCAAGTTCAAAATGCCCAAATTTGGGGTTCCTGGGTTTAAAGGGGAGGGGCCGGAGGTGGACGTGAACCTGCCAACGGCAGAGCTGGACATGTCTGGGCCCAAGGTGGACATCGAAGGTCCGGAGGTGGACATTGAAGGCCCCGAGGGGAAGATCAAAGGCCCCAAGTTCAAGATGCCTGAGATGAACATCAAGGCCCCCAAGATCTCCATGCCGGACATTGACCTCAACCTGAAGGGCCCCAAGGTCAAGGGGGACGTGGACGTGGCCCTGCCCCAGATGGACATCAAAGGACCCAAAGTGGACGTGGAGGGTCCCGAGCTCGACCTGGAAGGTCCCAAAGGGAAAATCAAAGGCCCCAAATTTAAGATGCCCGAGATGAACATCAAAGCTCCAAACCTGTCCATGCCTGAGCTGAACCTGAACCTGAAGGGACCCAAGGTCAAAGGAGGGGTGGACGTCGAGATGTCCCCACCGAAAATCGAAGGGGACCTGAGTCTGCCGGACGTGGACATCAAAGGGCCCAAAGTGGACATTGAAGGCCCGGAGGTGGACATTGAAGGTCCTGAGGGGAAAATCAAAGGCCCCAAGTTCAAGATGCCCGAGATGCACATCAAGGCCCCCAAGATCTCCATGCCTGACGTGGACTTCAACCTGAAGGGCCCCAAGGTCAAGGGGGACATCGATGTCTCTGTCCCCAAGCTGGAAGGTGACCTGAAGGGACCTGAACTGGACATCAAAGGCCCCAAAGTGGACATTGAGGCACCCGATGTGGACATCCATGGCCCCGAGGGGAAATTCAAGATGCCCAAATTCAAAATGCCCAAATTTGGGATGCCCGGGGTCAAGGCCGAAGGCCCCGAGGTGGACGTGAACCTCCCGACAGGAAACCTGGACGTGTCCGGCCCCAAGGTGGACATTGAAGGTCCAGAGGTGGACATTGAGCTGCCCGAGGGGAAGGTCAAAGGCCCCAAGTTCAAGATGCCCGAGATGCATTTTAAGACCCCCAAGATCTCCATGCCGGACATTGACCTCAACCTGAAGGGCCCCAAGGTCAAGGGGGACATCGATGTTTCTGCTCCAAAGCTCGAGGGTGACCTGAAGGGTCCCGAAATTGACCTCAAAGGCCCCAAAGTCGATGTGGACCTTCCTGATGTGGACATTGAAGGTCCCGAGGGGAAAATCAAAGGCCCCAAGTTCAAGATGCCCGAGATGCACATCAAGGCCCCCAAGATCTCCATGCCCGACTTTGATCTGAACCTGAAGGGTCCCAAGGTCAAGGGCGACGTGGACGTGGCCCTGCCCAGCGTGGAAGGAGACCTCAAAGGGCCCAAGGTGGATGTGAAAAGTCCTGAGTTCGATATTTCAGCCCCAGACGTTCAAATCGAGGGCCCCGAGGGGAAGATCAAAGGCCCCAAGTTCAAGATGCCTGAGATGCACTTCAAGGCCCCCAAGATCTCCATGCCCGACTTCGATCTGAATCTGAAGGGCCCCAAGGTCAAGGGGGACGTTGATGTTTCTGTCCCCAAGCTTGAAGGTGACCTGAAGGGTCCCGAAATTGACATCAAAGGCCCCAAAGTCGATGTGGACCTTCCCAACGTGGAGCTGGAAGGACCTGAGGGGAAACTGAAGGGCCCCAAGTTCAAGATGCCAGAGATGCACATCAAGGCCCCCAAGATCTCCATGCCGGACATTGACCTCAACCTGAAGGGCCCAAAACTGAAGGGTGATGTGAGCATGTCCGTGCCAAAGCTCGAGGGTGACCTGAAGGGTCCCGAAATTGACATCAAAGGCCCCAAAGTCGATGTGGACCTTCCTGATGTGGACATTGAAGGTCCTGAGGGGAAGGTCAAGGGCCCCAAGTTCAAGATGCCCGAGATGCACATCAAGGCCCCCAAGATCTCCATGCCTGACGTGGACTTCAACCTGAAGGGCCCCAAGGTCAAGGGGGACATCGATGTCTCTGTCCCCAAGCTGGAAGGTGACCTGAAGGGACCTGAACTGGACATCAAAGGCCCCAAAGTGGACATTGAAGCCCCCGATGTGGACATCCACGGCCCGGAAGGGAAACTTAAAATGCCCAAGTTCAAGATGCCCAAATTTGGATTTTCCGGGCCCAAGATGGAAGGCCCCGAGGTGGACGTGAACCTCCCGACAGCAAACCTGGACGTGTCCGGCCCCAAGGTGGACATTGAAGGTCCAGAGGTGGACATTGAGCTGCCCGAGGGGAAGGTCAAAGGCCCCAAGTTCAAGATGCCTGAGATGCATTTTAAGACCCCCAAGATCTCCATGCCTGACATCGATCTGAACCTGAAAGGTCCCAAAGTCAAGGGGGACATCGATGTGTCTGTCCCCAAGCTCGAGGGTGACCTGAAAGGTCCCGAAATTGACATCAAAGGCCCCAAAGTCGATGTGGACCTTCCTGATGTGGACATTGAAGGTCCTGAGGGGAAAATCAAAGGCCCCAAGTTCAAGATGCCCGAGATGCACATCAAGGCCCCCAAGATCTCCATGCCTGACGTGGACTTCAACCTGAAGGGCCCCAAGGTCAAGGGTGATGTGGACATCTCAGGTACAAAGCTTGAGGGTGACCTGAAGGGACCTGAACTGGACATCAAAGGCCCCAAAGTGGACATTGAAGCCCCCGATGTGGACATCCACGGCCCGGAAGGGAAATTCAAATTGCCAAAGTTCAAAATGCCCAAATTTGGGATGCCCGGGGTCAAGGCCGAAGGCCCCGAGGTGGACGTGAACCTCCCGACAGCAAACCTGGACATGTCCGGCCCCAAGGTGGACATTGAAGGTCCAGACGTGGACATTGAGGGTCCCGAAGGGAAACTGAAGGGCCCCAAGTTCAAAATGCCTGAGATGCACATCAAGGCTCCCAAGATCTCCATGCCAGACCTCGATCTGAACCTGAAGGGCCCCAAGGTCAAGGGTGACGTGGACGTGGCCCTGCCCAGCGTGGAAGGAGAGCTGAAAGGTCCTGAGGTCACTGTGGCCTCCCCCGAGGTCAGCGTGGACAGCCCCGAGGGCAAATTCAAACTGCCCAAGTTCAAGATGCCCAAGTTCTCCATGCCAGGGTTCAAAGGCGACGGCGTGGACGTGGACGTGAGCCTCCCCAAGGGCGAGGTGGACATTTCCGGCCCCAGCGTGGACCTGGAGGCTCCCGAGCTGAGCGTGGACGGGAAGGTCAAAGGCCCCAAGTTCAAGATGCCCGAGATGAACATCAAGGCCCCCAAGATCTCCATGCCTGACGTGGACTTCAACCTCAAAGGCCCCAAACTCAAGGGCGACGTGGACGTGTCCCTGCCAAAGCTCGAGGGTGACCTGAAGGGTCCCGAAATTGACATCAAAGGCCCCAAAGTCGATGTGGACCTTCCTGATGTGGACATTGAAGGTCCCGAGGGGAAGATCAAAGGCCCCAAGTTCAAGATGCCCGAGATGCACATCAAGGCCCCCAAGATCTCCATGCCTGACGTGGACTTCAACCTGAAGGGCCCCAAGGTCAAGGGGGACATCGATGTCTCTGTCCCCAAGCTGGAAGGTGACCTGAAGGGACCTGAACTGGACATCAAAGGCCCCAGAGTGGACATTCAAGCGCCGGACGTGACCCTGGAAGGGCCCAAGTTGAAGATGCCCGAGATGAACATCAAGACCCCCCAGATCTCCATGCCGGACATCGACCTCAACCTGAAGGGGCTGAAGGTCAAAGGTGACGCTGACCTGCACGGCCCCAGGCTCGAGGGGGGTCTGAAGGGCCCTGAGGTGGACGTCAAAGGTCCCAAAATTGACCTCAAAGGCCCCAAAGTGGACATCGAGGGCCCCAAAGTGGACGTCGATGGTCTGGAGGGGAAGGTGAAGCTGCCCAAGATGAAAATGCCCAAATTCGGCTTCAAAGGCGAAGGCCCCGAGGTGGACGTGGATCTGCCGAAGGCCGAGGTGGACCTGTCCGGCCCCAAGGTTGACCTCAGCCTCCCCGAGGTCAGCGTTGAGGGTCCCGAGGGCAAAGTGAAAGGTCCCAAAGTGAAAATGCCCGAAATGCACATGAACGTCCCCAAAATCTCCATGCCCGAGATAGACCTGAACTTGAAAGGCCACAAAACCAAGGGCGGCTTCGACCTTTCGGCCCCGAAGGTGGAAGGTCACCTGAAAGGGCCCGAGGTCGACCTCAAGGGCCCCGAATTCGGCGTCAAAGGCCCCGAGGTGGACATTGAGTGTCCCGAGCTGAGCGTGGAGGGCCCCGAGATCAAAGCGCCCAAGTTCAAGAAGTCCAAGTTCGGGTTCGCCATGAAAAGCCCAAAGGCGGAGGTGGAATTCCCCGAGGCTGAGCTGAGCGTGGAGTCACCCGAGGTCCACGTGGCCGGGAAGGGCAAGAAGAGCAAGTTCAAGATGCCCAAAATCCACATGAGCGGCCCCAAGGTGAAGGGCAAGAAGGGCGCGTTCGAGGTGACCGCGGCCGGGGCGGAGCTGGACGCCGAGGTCGGTGTCACCGGCCCCGACGTCGCCGTGAAGTCCCCCAAGGGCAAGAAGGCCATGTTCGGGAAGATCTCCTTCCCGGACGTCGAGTTCGACCTCAAATCGCACAAATTCCGCGGGGAGGCCTCTCCGGGGGTCCCAAAGGTCGAGGGGGACCTGGAGGTGTCCGTGCCCACCGTCAAGGGCGACCTCAAGGCCCCGAGCGTCGGCGTGGATGGCGAAGGTGCCGAGGTGAACCTGAGAACCCCAAAATTCCAACTGCCCGGGGTCCAGGTGGGCGCGGGGGACGTGAGAGTCGGGGGCGACCTGAAGGGCCCCGGGATGGACATCGCCGTCCCCTCGGTCCCAGCGCCGGACGTCGACTTCGGCGTGAAAGGACCAAAAGTGAAAGGCGAAGCTCAACTGGAAGGTCCCGAGGGGAAACTGGGGTGGCCCAAGGGGGGCACGCTGGGTTTGGGGCCGGACGTGAACTTGGACGTGAAGGTGGCGGGGCCTGAGTTCGACGGGAACCTGAAAGGACCAAAATTCAAGGGAGATTTGGACGTTTCGGGCTCGGCGGAAGGGCCGAGCCTCGACCTCGGGGCGTTGGGGGGGAAGGTGAAGCTGCCCACGGTGACGTCCCCCACGCTGGAGGCCTCGGGGGGCGTCCCCTGCTCCGTCCAGTCCCCGGGGGCCACCCTGGACCTCAGGGGGCCCTCGCTGGACGTGTCCGGCCCGGATTTGGATGTCAACCTGAAAGGACCAAAGTTGAAAGGCGACGACAGCGGCGGCGTTGAGATTCTGGGGGGCACCATCAAACTGCCGTCCCTGAAGCTGCCCCAGTTCGGCCTCTCCGGCCCCGGCGTGGACGGAGGGGACGCGGGGGTCACTCTGGAAGGCCCCCAGCTCCAGGGGGGGCTGAAGGGCCCCGGGTTGGGGCTGGAAGGGCCGGACATTGACCTGAGGCTGAAAGGACCAAACGCGGACGTGGCCGGTGACATCAAGGGGTCAAAGGTCAGCGTGGAAGCCCCTCGGGGTGGGCTCGGTGTCCACCTCGAGGGTCCCGGCCTGGAAGTGTCCGGCTCAGGCTTGAACATCAACGCGAAGGGGCCGAAGGTCAAAGGCGCGGCCGAGGCGTCGGTCAGCGCCGGAACCTTCCACGCCTCCGGCCCCGAGGGCGGCCACGTCCGAGTGTCCTTCCCCAAGCTGCGCATGCCCAAATTCGTCTTCTCCGAGCCCGAGGCCAAAGGCCGCGAGGTCGCGGTGGACGTCGACTTCCCCGGCGCCGACGCGGCCGAGCCCGAGCTGGACGAGGCCGAGGCGCGGCTCAAGAAATCCAAGCTGAAGATGCCCAAATTCACCTTCTCCAAGCCCAAGGGGCGCGGCGCGGCCCCCCGGGGTCCCCCGAGGCCGCGGGGTCAGCGTCCGGCTCCAAGGGCGACCTGAAGAGCTCCAAGGCCAGCCTGGGCTCGGCCGAGGGCGAGATGGAGGCCAAGGGCAAGTTCTCTCTGTTCCGCGGCAAGAAGCCGCGGCCGCGCTCGTCGTCCTTCGGCGAGGAGCACTCGGCCGAGCCGGACACCAAACAGGCCAAGAGCAAATTCGGGACCTTCGGCGGCATCGGCTCCAAGGCCAAGGGCTGCTACGAGGTCTCGGCCGGCGAGGAGGGCCTGGGCTCGGCCGCCACGCCGCGCCTGTCCTCGTCCTCGTCGTCCGAGGGTGGCCCTGTCCGGGGGGGGCTCCGCGTGCCGGGGCTGGAGCTGGCGCTGGCCAAGCGCAAGGAGTGACCGAGTGACCGCGGGGGGAGGGGTTGTACATAGGCCTGGGCAGGGGAGGGGGGGAGGGGCCGGGGGTGTGTCCCCCCCCGGATTTTGGGGTCCCCTCGGGGTCCCCGCGCTCGCTCCGGCCCCACTCTGAGCTTCATTTCCCTCCTACTTTATCCTTTTTTTTTTTTTTTTTTTTTTTGATATTTTTATTGGGGTTTTGTTGGTATTTTTTTTTGTCCCTTTTTTTTTTTCTGTCCCCCTTTATTTTTCTCTTCCCCCCCCCGCCCCAAAAAAAAAATATTTTCAGTGTTTGGTTCGTGGAAATGAATTTTTTTTGGTCTTTTTTTTTGTTTGTTTTTAAATTTTTTCTCTGTTTTAACAATTCTTTTTGCTTTTTTTTTTTTTTTTTTTTTGCGGGGCTGAAAGCTCTGTTGGGTCAATGGATTTATTAAAAAATGCAGCAGAGCCTTTTTTTTTTGTTTTTTACTTTGTTAAGGAAATAAAGCCAAACTCTGGATTTATTTTTTAAAAAACCCCAAACAAACAGAACTGTGGATTTATTTTAAAAAACAAAAAAAACCCAGAACTGTGGGTTTATTATTAAAAAAAAAAAAAGAACGAAATCCGTGGATTTATTAAATAGAAAAACTAAAGCCATGAATTTATTTTAAAAATGGCCCAAATAAAATGGAATTATTAAAAAAAAAAAAAACTAAAAATGTGGATCCATTTTAAAAAAAAGGATTCATTATAGAAATAAATTTTTTAAAGAAATAAAATAAAATAAATTTATCAAAAGAATTAACAGAGATAAAATTGGATCCATTAAGAAAATAGGTCTTTTTCTTTGGTTTATTTAAAAAAAAATAAAATGGATCTATTGAAAGAAATAAACCAAAAACCATGGATTTATTAAATAAAATAAACCAGAAACCATGGCTTTATTAAACAAAACAAAGCCAAAAAAATACGATTTATTAACAAAAACAAACCAAAAAACACAGATTTATTTAATAAAATAAACCAAAAACGTGGGTTTATTAATAAACCAAAAAAACCATGGATTTATTAGAAAAAATAAACCAAAAAAACCCATGGATTTATTTAATAAAACAAACCAAAAACATGGATTTATCGATAAAAATAAACCAAAAAAACAACCCCGGGCTGTGAAACCGAGAAGTGTCCCCGGAGCTCGGAAAAATTAATCCGTGGCACAAGACCCGGGGATCGAATGACTCCGAGCCCGGAGCCGCTCCCGGGATTTTCCTGCGGCTTCGATTTCTTTTTTTTTTTTTCTTTTTTTTTTTTTTTTTTGGGCTGTTTTGTGGCTGCTTTTGTTGTATTTGTTACATCCTTTGTATTATAATTTGATAAAAAAAAGTTCCCCCCTCCCCGCCCCCACCCGATTTTTTGTCTTGTTCAGCCCCAAAATAATAAAAGGTGCGTCGGGCGTCCGGGATAAAGTTTTTGTTTATGAGAATTGTTGGGGAGTTTAAATAAATTTTAAAAAAAAAATAACCAAAAAAAAGAAGAAAAGAAAAATTAAAAAAAAAAAAATAAACCCCAAAAAACCCCCAAACCCAAAAATATAAATATGTTCCCTTTGCAGCACTTTAATGGCGAATTAACGGGAGAAAAACCAGGGTGGAAAATGCAAATAAAAAAATGTTTATTAACCGCGAGTTTGCTGCATTTGGGGTTTTTTTTTTAAGCTCCGATTTGGGGGTCACAACCCCTCCCCATGTTCCCCCCCCCAAAAAATTTGGGGTCCTGTCCCATCCCCCCCCCTTTCGAATTTCGCGTCCCCTCCCCCCCGGCCCCTCCCCCCCCTCGGATTCGGTGTCATGGCCCCTCCCCCCCCCCCCCCCGATTTGGGATCCCCCCAAAACCCCTCTAGTCCTCCCGCCCGCAAGGGGGCGCTGCTGCGCACCCCCACCCTCTCCGCAGAGGGGCCGGAACTCCTCCATATTGCCCCCGGTGCATGACGGGAGTCGTAGTCCCGAAAAGCACCGCACTTCCGCTCGCTGTGGCCCCCATTGCATGACGGGAACTGCAAATTTGAATAGGGGGCGGAGCTTTCGGCCATGTTGGCCCCCGGGGCATGCTGGGAGCCGTAGTTCCTGCGGTAAATAACCGCAGGGGGAGGGGAGGGTCTCTGTCTGATGAACTGGGAGTTACTGGTCTGAACTGGGGGCGGCTGCTCCCCCCACCCCCCCCCCGCTCCCATGACGTCACCCGCACTGAGGCATCATGGGTAGGCAGCCATCTTTACCCCCATGTCCGGGGGAGGGTCCCACGGAGGGTCAGAGGTCCCCAGGTGTCCCCAGTGCCCATGGGGGAGGTCCCCAGTTGTCCCAGTTGTCTGTGGCATGACCCCAAGTGTCCACTGGAGGATCTCCATCCCTCCCCAGGTGTCCCCAGGTGTCCATTGGAGGATCCCCAGGTGTCCCTGGGCTGTCCCCAGCTGTTCACAGGCTGTCCCCAGGTGTCCCTGGGCTGTCCCCAGCTGTTCACAGGCTGTCCCCAGGTGTCCCCAGGTGTCCCTGGGCTGTCCCCAGCTGTTCATGGGCTGTCCCCAGGTGTCCCCAGCTGTCCCTGGGCTGTCCCCAGCTGTTCACAGGCTGTCCCCAGGTGTCCCCAGCTGTCCCTGGGCTGTCCCCAGCTGTTCATGGGCTGTCCCCAGGTGTCCCCAGCTGTCCGTGGGCTGTCCGTGCCATGTCTCCAGCTGTCCGTGGGCTGTCCCAGCTGTCCGTGCCATGTCCCCAGCTGTCCCCAGCTGTCCATGGGCTGTCCCCAGCTGTCCGTGCCATGTCCCCAGCTGTCCCCAGCTGTCCATGGGCTGTCCCCAGCTGTCCGTGCCATGTCCCCAGCTGTCCCCAGCTGTCCGTGGGCTGTCCGTGCCATGTCCCCAGCTGTCCCCAGCTGTCCATGGGCTGTCCCCAGCTGTCCGTGCCATGTCCCCAGCTGTCCCCAGCTGTCCGTGGGCTGTCCCCAGCTGTCCGTGGGCTGTCCGTGCCATGTCCCCAGCTGTCCCCAGCTGTCCCCAGCTGTCCCCGGGCGCTCAGCAGCGCCGGGCGGAGCCGGGGTAGCGCCGCCGCAGCTCGGCGCGGAACTCACGGAAGAGGCCGCGGTTCCTGCCCAGCTCGGCCTCGCGGCTGCCGTGGAAGCCCCCGGGCTCCTTGAAGCCGCGGTGAGCCACGAAGGCTCCGTCCAGCACGGCGAAACGGAACCCGGCCACGTGCAGCTCGCAGGCCTGGGGGACAGTGGGGACACCGCGGTCAGCCCGGGACACCCGCGGAGCCCCCAGAGACCCCTGAGACCCCCTGAGACCCCACAGACCCCACAGACCCCCCCCCGAGACCCTTCCGACCCCACAGAGACCCCCCAGAGACCCCCCTGAGACCCCCAGAGACACCCCCCATAGACCCCCAGCGACCCCAGAGATCCCCCAGACCCCCCAAGACCACACAGACCCCCCAGAGACCACCCCAGAGACCCCCCCGAGACCCCATAGAGACCCCATAGACCCCCCAGAGACCCCATAGAGCCCATAGAGACCCCCTAGACCCCCCCAGAGACCCTATAGACCCCCCCAGAGTGTCCTCACACACCCACAGAGCTCCCCCACAGAGCCCAGAGATTCCCCCATAGCACCCCACAGGCACCCCAATGACCACCACGGCCAGCCCACACCATCCCAGTGACCACCAGAACCACCCCAATGACCACCATGACCACCCCAGTGACCACCCCAATGACCACCAGGGCCGCCCCACGGCCACCCCACAGCACCCGCCGCACCTGGCTGATGCGGTTGAAGCCGTACTGCAGGAACCTCTCGTCGAAGGGGGGCACGCCGCGGGCGGGGGCCACGTAGAACGGCTCCCAGGGGTCCCTCCAGGGCACCTCGTAGGCCACGCGGGGCCGCGGCGACAGCGGCGGCAGCGCCCGCCAGCGCCCGAAGGCCGTGGGGGCCTGGCAGCGCGGGCACAGCGTTCCGTAGAACGGCCGCGCGTCCCCCGCGTCCCACAGCCGCAGCAGCTCCGCCTTCGAGCCCGGCGGACGCAGCCCCGAGCGCACCTCGAAGGCCGGCAGCACGAAGACCACCCGGGCCCAGGGGGGCTCCGCCGTGCCGGGGACTGCCGGGGAGTTGGGGACCTCCGGGGCGTTGGGGTCACTCAGGGCGTTGGGGTCACTAAGGCTGTTGGGGTCACTCAGGGCGTTGGGGTCACTCAAGGCATTGGGGTCACTCAGGGCATTGGGGACACCTGGGTCTTGGCGACCCTTGGGGACCTCCAGGGCGTTGGGGACATCAGGCTCACGGGGACCCTCGGGGTGCCCCACAACGTTGGGGTCACCGAGGTCACGGAGGCCCTTGGGGTCCTCCAGGCCATGGGGACCCCCAGGGCCGCTGGGGACCCGCGACGCGTTGGGGACCCTGGTGCCACCGGGAGCCCCCCAGGCTTTGGGGTCCCTCCCGTCCCCCGGAGCCCCCCAGCTCTCGGGGTGCAGCCCCCCGCCCCGCAGCAGCTGCAGGAAGCCCTCGCGCAGCCCCGGGCTCGGCTCCACGTCCGCGTCCACCAGGAGCACGAAGCGCCCCCCGAATTGGGGCGGGGGTCCCCCCGTCCCTGTCCCTGTCCCTGTCCCTGTCCCTGTCCCCGCCGCCCCCTCCCAGGCCACGTTCCGCAGCAGATTCCCGGGGTACGGCACCCCCAGATCGTAGCTCGGGGGGTCCGCGGCCGCCAGGCGCCCCAGAGCCCCCCGGCACCCCCCGGGATGTGGGGAGGGGGCTCGGGCCGGGGGGCGCGGGGCCGGGGGCGGGGGTCCCGCCGCCCCCAGCACCACGTGCAGCCTCAGGCGGCCCCGCAGCCCCCGGCAGGGCCCCCCCAGAACGGCCATCAGCTCCTCCAGCGCCCCCCGGGGCACCCCAAAAACCGCCACGGACAGGGGGCCCCCCCAGCGCCCCCCACCCAAAAGCGCCGCGGCCGCGCGCCCGGGGGTCCCGTGGGTGGCCAGGACCAGCTCGGGGCGGGGGGCGCTGGCCCAGCCCGGGGGGGGTCCCAGCACATCGCGGAACACTCGGAACGAGCCCGAGGCGTCCAGGACCCCCCGGGGGGGGCGGGGGGCTCGGGGGGCTCGGGGGGCGGCCGGGGGGGGCAGCGCCCGCAGGTAGAGGGTCTGCAGCAGGGCCAGAGCCCCCAGGAGCCACGCGCAGCCCCCCAGGAGCCGCCCCCGGCCCATGGCGGCCGCGCCGGGGGAACTGGGGGAACTGGGGGGCACTGGGAGGGACTGGGAGGGACTGGGAGGGACTGGGAGGGTACTGGGGGCACTGGGAGGGGTCTGGGGGGCACTGGGGCACACTGGGAGGGTAGCGAGGGCTACTGGGGGTCACTGGGAGGGCTCAGAGGTGGGGACTGGGACGGTACTGGGCGGTACTGGGGGTTACTGGGAGCGGCGGGGAGTAGAGACCAGTCCGACATGCTGGAAATGCGGCGGGACCAGTACGGGGGTGCTGGGACCAGTACGGGGGGGTCACTGGGACCAGTTTGGGAGGAGGGGCTGGACCCAGTTCGGGGAGGGGGCTGGGCCCAGTCTGGGGTCACTGGTCCCAGTTTGGGGTCACTGGGACCAGTCCGCGACTCACCGCTCTGCGCCGGCGCCGGGAGGAGCTGCGCATGCGCGGGGCGGAGGGGCGGGGCCTAGGGCGCGGGGGGCGTGGCTATGCAGATTTCGCGTGCTGTGGGCGTGGTTTGGGCGCTCGGGGGCGGGGCCTGGCGGCTCCGCGGCGCTCGGGCGAGACCCCCGAACCTCCCGGGACCCCCAAAATCCTCCCCAAATTCCCGTGTGCCCCCGAATTCCCGGCTCGGCCCAGCTCCTGGGATCCTCCCCGGGAACCCTGCGGCTCCTCCAGGCTCCTGTGTGCCCCCAAATCGCTGAGTGCCCCCAAATCTGCGGATCCTCCCGACCCCTGGCTTGTCCTCGAGCCCCAGCGCCCCCCAAATCCCCGCGTTGTCCCCAATTCCTGCGTCCTCCCCCCAAAATCCGGGGCCTCTCTGACCCCCTGGCCCCCCCCGAGCCCCCCGGAAGAAGCCGCCACAGGCACGGGGACCATGGGGACAGTTTATTGCCTCCGGGGGACATCGGGGACATCAGGGACATTTGGGGGCTGTTGGGCCACCCCCCGTCCGTCCCTCACGTGGGGACGTTGGGGACGCGGTGGGGCTCGGTCCCTTGAGCCGGGACGATGACGGTGTCCCTCCTCCTCGGGGACATCGGGTCACGACAAGTCTCAGTCCGTCGGGTCGGGGGACTTTGGGGACATCGGGTGACACAGTCTGTTCGGTCCCCGGTGATGAGCGGGTCCCTCGTCCCTTGGGGACATTGGGGACATCGAGCCACAGGTCGTCTCGAGGCGGTGACGAGGTGCCCACGTCCCTCGGGGACATTGGGGACATGGGGCTGGGACAGCTCAGTCCGTTCCGGCGGTGTCCGCATGGCTGGGGACACGTTGGGGACATCGAGGCATGACGGGGTCACAGCGGTGACGAGGTGTCCGTGTCCCTCAGGGACGTTGGGGACATCGAGGTGTGCCGGGGCTCGGTCCCTGGGGCTCGGTGACATCGCGCTGCGACGTATTCGGGGTGGGGGTGGGGGGCGTTGGGGACATCGGGGACATCGGGGGCGTTGGGGACACCGGCGAGGTCGGGGACATGGGGGACACTGAGTCACAATGTGTCTCAGTCCCTCAGCTTGGGGACATTGGGGACATTGGGGACATCGAGCCACATTGTGTCTCAGCCCCACGGGTCGGGGACATCATCGGGGACATTGGGGACATTATCGGGGACATCAAGCCACATCGTGCCTCGGTCCCCCGAGTTGGGGACATTGAGGATGACACCCACGGGGGGGGGGAGGGGACACAATTTTGGGGGGGACTCTGCCAAAAACGCAGACCCCGAGCTGGGGGGGGGTGGGGGGGGGGGGACAGGGACGAGGTGGGTGACAAGGGACAAGGACACTCGGGGCTGTGGGGGAGGGGCACGGGGGGGGCCACAGGCTCCTACAGGTGGGTCCAAGCCCCCCCACCCAGAGACCCAAAATTTTGGCGGCGGGTCCTGGCGTGGGGGGCGGGGACAGGGGACACGAGGGGGGGACTGTCCCCAAGCGTCCGGGCTGGGGGAGGGGGGGGCCACCAGCCCCCCCCCAATTACCTTAGAGACTCGTTACGAGTTAAATTAGCACGAGCGGCCCCGGGGGGGGCGGCCCCGGGGGGGGGGCGGCCGGGCCGGGGGGCGCTGGCGCCGGGCCGGGGTGACAATGACAATATGCCATACTGGGGGCAAGTCGCGTCACAGACTTAGTTCAGAACGACGGGGCGCGCTGGCTTCCGGCTGCGGGGACAGAGGGGACACGGGGGACACGTCAGCGACACGGCGGGGACAGAGGGGACACCGCGCCCACCCCAAAAACATCCCCCGGAAAGTGTCACAGCGGTGTCACCGTGTCCCAAAGCCCACCGGGGACACCGCACCCTCCCCAAAAACATCCCCGGAAAGTGTCACAGCGGTGTCACCGTGTCCCAAAGCCCACCGGGGACACCGCGGGGTGCGGGAAAGGGACAACGCCACCCAAAAAAGGGACCCGGGGGGGAGGTCCGGGACTGTCCCTTGTCCCCAAAAAGGGACCCAAGGGGAGTCCGGGACCACCCCCAACCCATCTGGGCCGCCCTTTGTCACCTCCGACCCCCACTGGGGACCCCCGGGCACCCCGAGGAGGGGACGGAGCTGTTGGGGTCCCCTCCCTGTGCTCCCCTAGGGGGTCCCTGTCACCCCCCAGGCCCCCAGAGCCGCCCAAGCCCCAAAATCCCCCAAACCCCTAAATCCCTCAAACCCCCAAAATCCCCCAAATCCCCCCCAAAAGCCCCCAAATCCTCCCGAACCCCCCAAGCCCCAAAAGCCCCCAAACCCCTAAATCCCCCCCAAATTCCCCCAAATCCTTCCAAGTCCCCAAATCCCCCAAATCTCCCCCAAACCCCCCCGGGCCCCCCGAGCGCTCACCTTTGCGGAAGGCGTCCTGGAGGCGGCTCTGGGGGAGTTGATACAACTCAGCGAAGGGGTCGCGGGGCGACCGGGGCGGGGGGACCTGGCGGGGGCCGGGGGTCCCTCCCGAGGGGCGCCGGGGGGCGGCCCGGGGGGCGATGGCGGCGCTGGCCAAGCCCTGCAGCAGCCGCCGCAGCGCGGGTCCGGCCGGGGCGGGCGGCGGCGGCGGCGGAGACGTCTCGGGGGTCAGCAGCGAACCGGGGGTGCCCCCCGGGACCCCCCCGGGGCTCTCGGGGCTCGGCGGGAGCTTCTCGGGAGCGGCCTCGGGGGGCTCGGGGGGCCCGAAGGCGAAGGGGGGAGCCTGCCGGGGGGTGTAGGGCGGCGTCCAGGTCTCGGTGCCGCCGCCGGGGGTCTCGGGGACCCCCAGCCCCGGGGCCAGGCGGGCGCCGAGCCCCAGGCCGAGCGGGGGGCCCAGCGGGGCCGCGCCGGGGCCGAGGCCGAGGCCGGAGCCCAGGCCGGAGCCCAGGCCGAGGCCGGAGTCGCCCAGAGCGGGGTCAGCGCCGATGTCCGGCCCCAGGCCGGGGCAGGCGCTGGCCCCGAGCGCGGCACCCACGGCGAAGCCGAGCGCCGAGCCCAGGCCGGAGCCCACGCCGCTGTCCGAGCCGGGGCCGGAGCCCAGGCCGAGTCCAGTGCCGGGGCCGACGTCCGGCGCGAGAGCGGCGCCGACTCCCAGGCCAATGTCCATCTCGGGCCCGAGGGCAGCTCCAACAGCGAGTCCAACGTTCTGTCCGAGGCCGGAGCTGACCCCGGCCCCGACGGCAAGTCCAACGTTCTGTCCGAGGCCAGAGCTGACCCCGGCCCCGACGGCAAGTCCAACGTTCTGTCCGAGGCCGGAGCTGACCCCAGCCCCAATGGCGAGTCCAACATTCTGTCCAAGGCCGGAGCTGACCCCAGCCCCAACGGCGAGTCCAACATTCTGTCCAAGGCCAGAGCTGACCCCAGCCCCGACGGCAAGTCCAACGTTCTGTCCGAGGCCGGAGCCGGTGTTGGCTCCCACGGCGGCACCCACGGCCAGTCCCACGCCGGGCCCGGTGCCGGACGGGAGCGTCGAGCTGGCGTTGGCTCCGAGGCCGAGTCCAACCCCCGGTCCGGCTCCCACGTTGGCGCCGAGGCCGAGCCCGACCCCGGCGCTGAGTCCAGCCCCGACGGTCACTCCGACGTCCGGGGGCAGCGCGGGGCCCACGGCGGCGCCGATGCCGAGTCCGACGCTGGCCCTGATGGCGCCGCCGCCCAGGCCGGGCCCGATGTTGGCGCCGATGCTGAGGGCCACACCCGCCCCGAGGCCCGCGGCCACGTCGGCCCCGCCGGCGGCTCCGATGGCGTCCGCGGTGTCATCGCCGAGGGTGGCTCCGAGATCGACCCCGAGTGCGGGGCCCACGTCCGCTCCGGCCACCACGCCCAGGCCAACGTCCACTCTGATGCCGCTCGCCACGCCGAGGCCCATGGCAGTGTCCGAGCTGAGGCTGTGGCCGACGGCGTCGCCGAGAGCATGGCCGACGTTTGGTGCCACACCGGCCCCGAGGCCGGGGTCAACGGTGGCCGCGGCGTTGGCTCCCAGGCCGTGTCCGATGGTGGCCCCGAGGCCAGGCCCAAGGCCACCTCCCAGCCCAGGGTCCACGTTCGTCCCCAGGGCGGCTCCCAGGCCGTGTCCGATGGTGGCCGCGGCGTTGGCTCCCAGGCCGTGTCCGATGGTGGCCGCGGCGTTGGCTCCCAGGCCGTGTCTGACGTCACCTCTGAGGCCGCAGCCGACGCTGACCCCGAGGCCGAGGCCGGCGTTGGCTCCGCCGCTGTCCCCAAGGCCGGGCGCCACGCTGAGGTCGATGGCGGCGCCAGGGACAGCTCCGAGGTCCCCTCCGGCTCCGGCGTCAGCTCCGGGGAAGTCAAGGCCAGGCCCAAATGGCTCCGGGGGGCCCGGGGGGGCTTCGGCCGCCAGCTGCTGCCGCAGGCACCATGCCTCGGCCTCACTGTGGGGACACGGCGGGTCAGGGGCTGGGGACAATGTGACCCCCGGACCCCGCTGACCACTGACTGCTGACCGCCGGCACTGACCTGATGACGAAGTTGTGGGCCAGCAGGGCCGGCCCCTCGGGCCGCAGGCGGCCGTAGACCCACGTCCAGCCCAGGCCGTCCTTGCGCTGCAGCCGCGTCACCACCTCGCCCCGCGCCTCCGGCCCCGCGCCGGCTGTGAGGACACGGGGACGTCAGGGGGACAGGGACACAGGGGACACTGGGGTCTGTGGACATTGGGGACATTGGGGACAGGATGGAGAGAGGGGTGGGGGCTGAGGGGACATTGGGGACTGTGGGGACATTGGGGACATTGGGGGCTGAGGGGACACTGGGGACACTGGGGACAGGATGGACAGAGGGGTGGGGGCTTGGGGACATTGGGGGCTGAGGGGACACTGGGGACATTGGGGGCTGAGGGGACACAAATGGGGTCAGTCGGAGGGCTTGGGGACATGGGGACACCAACGAGGACAGGGCACCCCAGGGCCATGGAGGACCCCAGGGGACGGGTGGGACACTGAGGGGACAAAGGGACAGTGGGGGGACACCCAGGGTGATGGGGACGCCCTCGGGGACACGAGGATTGGGGACAGGGACACCCCAAGGAGACCGAGGAGCCCAAGGGACAGTGGCGAGGGGACCTGGGGACCCTGGGGACACTGACCGAGGCGCAGGTGCTGGCGAGCGACGTGGCCGAGGTCCTCGGGGTGCAGCAGGCGATACCACGAGCGGCCCAAGAGCTCCGCGCGGCCATAGCCCAGGTGGACATGGACACTGCCGGACACACGACATCGGTCACGCGTCACCGCGGACACCCTCCGGACACCTGGGACCCTCCCCTGGACACCTGGGGCCCCTCCGGACACCTCGGGTCATCCTGGACCCCCCCGGACACACGGGACATCGGTCACTCGTCCGCCCGGACACCTGGGGACCCTCACCTGTCGGAGATGTCCAGCAGCGCCAGGTCGCGGGCGTGGCGGCTCTGGAAGGCTGGCAGCAGGAGGCAGTCGGGGCAGGGCCAGGGCGGGGGGTCCAGGGGGGCGCAGAAAGCCACGAAGAGCCCGGGGGGGGTCCCGGGGGGCCCGGGGGGCTCCTGGAAGCGCCCCCGCAGCAGCACGAGCTTGCGGCCAGCGCTCGGCCGCCGCGAGGCGCGGGACGTCGTGAAACGGCAGCGGAACAGGCGCTCTGCGGGGACAGCGGCGGCGGTCACTCTGCTGCTGTCCCTCTGTCCATCCCTCTGTCCTGCTGTCCCTCTGTCCCTCTGTCCATCCCGCACTCCTTCTGTCCCTCTGTCCTGCTGTCCATCCCTCTGTTGGTCACTCTGTGCTGCTGTCCCTCTGTCCATCCCTCACTCCTGTGCCTCTGTCCTGCTGTCCATCCCTCTGTTGGTCACTCTCTGCTGTCAGTCCCTCTGTCCTTCCGTCCACACCTCCATCCCTCATTCCTTCTGTCCCTCTCTCCTTCCATCCCTCTGTCCCTCTGTCCATCCCTCTGTCCTGCTGTCCTTCTGTCCCTCTGTTGGTCACTGTCCTTCTGTCCCTCTGTTGGTCACTGTCCTGCTGTCCCTCTCTCCTTCCATCCCTCTGTCCTGCTGTCCATCCCTTTGCTGGTCACTCTGTCCTGCTGTCCATCCCTTTGCTGGTCACTCTGTCCCTCTGTCCATCCCTCTGTCCTGCTGTCCTTCTGTCCCTCTGTTGGTCACTGTCCTGCTGTCCCTCTGTCCTGCTGTCCATCCCTCTGTCCTGCTGTCCATCCCTTTGCTGGTCACTCTGTCCCTCTGTCCATCCCTTTGCTGGTCACTCTGTCCTGCTGTCCATCCCTCTGTCCTTCCTTCCCTCCTGTCCTTCTCCCTCTCCCCCCTCCCTCCCCCTGGGGACTCCCACCCACCCCCAGACCCCTCGGGACCCCCCCAGACCCCTCGGGACCCCCACCCACCTGCCTGGGGGGGCCCGGGCAGGCTCAGCTGGTGCCGCACCAGGGCGTGGTCAGCAGGGTCCAGCAGGTCGTAGATGCTGTCCCCTTGTGCCACCAGGTCCACCTGCGGGGGGAGGGGAGGGTCAGCCCCCAGGACCCCCCGGGACCCCCCAGGACCCCCCCGGGACCCCTTCGGGACCCCCCGGGACCCTCCCCCGGACCCCCGGGACCCCCGGCTCACCATGGAGTGGCCGAGGTGCTGCGCCACGTTGTCGGTGACCCCCACGAGCTTCCCGTCGCGGGTGACAGCCAGCAGGAAGCCAGGCAGCGATGCCACCAGGTCGGCGAGCTCGGGACCCCCCAGCAGCTCCAGGGGCGCCCCCCGGGTCGGGCCTGGGGGGGACACGTGGGGACAGCGGTCACCTCCCTGGCCCGTGTCACCCGCGGAGCCACCGGCGGCACGCGGAGCCCTTCCGGTGCGGAGCTGGCTCCGGTCACCGTCCCGGTCTCGGTCCCAGTCCCGGTCCCTGTCCCTGATCCCGGTCCCTGTCCCTGTCCCTGATCCCGGTCCCTGATCCCTGATCCCGGTCCCTGATCCCGATCCCTGTCCCTGTCCCTGATCCCGGTCCCTGATCCCGGTCCCTGTCCCTGTCCCTGATCCCGGTCCCGGTCCCTGATCCCGGTCCCTGATCCTGGTCCCTGTCCCTGTTCTGGTCCCTGTCCCTGATCCCTGATCCCGGTCCCTGATCCCGGTCCCTGATCCCGGTCCCTGTCCCTGTCCCTGATCCCGGTCCCTGTCCCTGTCCCTGATCCCGGTCCCTGATCCCGGTCCCTGTCCCTGTCCCTGATCCCGGTCCCTGATCCCGGTCCCGGTCCCGGTCCCCAGCGCGGTCCCCGCCGCTGTCCGCTGTGCTGAACGGGGAGCGCTTGCCGCTCTCCGCGGTGCTGAACCGGCCCCGGTGCCTGTCGCTGTCCCTGTCGCTGTCCCTGTCGCTGTCCCTGTCCCTTGCCTGACGCCGGTGGCAGCTGCCAGCTCCGTGCCATCCCTGTCCCAGCCCGGTCCCATCCCCGGTCCCGATCCCTTCCCGGTGCCGTTCCCGGCTCGATCGCCGCTCCCGGTCCCATCCCCAGTCCCATCCCCGGTCCCATCCCGGTCCCATCCCGCTCCCATCCCCAGTCCCTATCCCCAGTCCCGCTCCCATCCCAGTCTCGTCCCAGCCTCATCCCAGTCCCATTCCCGGGTCCCATTCCCGGTCCCAGTCCCTCCCCGGTGCCGTTCCCGGCTCGATCGCCTCTCCCGGTCCCATCCCAGTCCCATTCCCCGCTCCCATCCCCGGTCCCATCCCCGGTCCCGCTCCCACCCCGCTCCCTTCCCCGGTCCCGGTCCCGGTCCCATCCCGCTCCGCTCCCGTCCCCTCTCCCGCTCCGCTCCCATCCCTCTCCCGGTCCCATCCCGGTCCCATCCCGGTCCCGGTCCCATCCCGCTCTGCTCCCATCCCCTCTCCCGGTCCCGCTCCACTCCCATCCCTCTCCCGGTCCCATCCCGGTCCCCGCTCGGGTCCCGCACGCACCGGGCCGCAGGCAGGCTCCCTTGCGGGTGTAGATGCAGGCCAGGGCCATGACGTGCAGGTAGGAGAGGCGCGGGCGGTCGCCGTCGGGCAGCGGCAGGAGGTCGCGCAGGGCGCGGATCTGAGCGTTGATCTGATCGCGCCGCGCCTTGGAGGCGCCTTTGGTGGAGCGGAGCATCCTCCGCCCGCGCCGCCGCCCGGGCCCGCCGCTTTATGCGCCCCGCGGCCCCGCGTCACCGCCGCGTCACCCGCGGGGAGGGGACACCGGGGGGGGGACGCGGCGGTCGCGTCACCGGTGACGCTGACGCACGACAAGGGGGGGAGGGCGGCGAGGGGGGAGGGGGAGCGTTGGGTTCGCACCGAAATTGGAGATGGAGCGGGGACAGGGGCGGGGACGGGGGCGGGGGCGCGGGGAGGGGTCTGGGGACACGCCCTGGGGGGGGGCGATGGGGGGGGAGGGGTGTGGGGGGGCTGGGGAGTCAATGGGGGGTCAGTGGGGGGAGGGAGGGGACGATGGGGACAGTGGGGAGATGGAGGGGACGATGAACAGTCAGTGGGGACAGTGGGGAGATGGAAGGGACAATGGGGGGTCGAGGAGGAGATGGAGGGGACACTGGGGAGATGGAGGGGACAATGAACAGTCAATGGGGACAATGGGGAGATAGAGAGGCTGGAGGGGACAATGGGGAGATGGAGGAGCCCATGAGGGGACAGTGGGGGGATGCAGGGGACAGTGGGGGCTGCAGGGGCCGAGGAATGGAGGGAGAGGATCAATGGGGAGATGGAGGAGCTCAGGGGGTGAGGGAGAGGCATGGGGGCGTCAATGGGGAGATAGAGGGACAATGGGGACAGTGAGGAGATGGAGGGGACAGTGAGGAGATGGGGAGGACAATGGGGAGATGGAGGGGACAATGGGGACAATGGGGGGATGGAGGGGCCAAGGAATGGAGGGAGAGGGTCAACGGAGAGATGGAGGAGCCCATGGGGGGTCAGTGGGGAGATGGAGGGGACAGTGGGGAGGGTTGGTCAATGGGGGCAGGGAGAGGGTCAGGGTGGCCGCAGGGTGGTCAGGGTGGCCGCAGGGACAGTCACGGTGGCCGCAGGGGTGGTCAGGGTGGTCACTGTGGCCGCAGGGTGGTCACTGTGGCCGGACAGGGCTCAGGGTGGTCAGGGTGGTCAGGGTGGTCACTGTGGCCGCAGGGTGGTCATGGTGGCCGCAGGGGTGGTCACTGTGGCTGCAGGGACAGTCAGGGTGGTCACTCTGGCCGCAGGGTGGTCAGGGTGGCCGCAGGGTGGTCAGGGTGGTCACTGTGGCCGCAGGGACAGTCAGGGTGGTCGCTCTGGTCGCAGGGTGGTCATGGTGGCCGCAGGGACAGTCAGGGTGGCCGCAGGGTGGTCAGGGTGGCCGGACAGGGCTCAGGGTGGCCGCAGGGACAGTCAGGGTGGTCACTCTGGCCGCAGGGTGGTCAGGGTGGCCGCAGGGTGGTCAGGGTGGTCACTCTGGCCGCAGGGTGGTCACTGTGGCCGCAGGGACTCCAGGGGTGGGGGAGGGGCTCGGATCCGCCCCCCCCAGGCCTTTGGGATCCCCTCCGCCCCTCCCCCCTCGCGCGGGCGCCCCCGGATTTGGCTCCTCCCCCCCCCGGCCCCTCCCCCCCAGGCTCCGCCGCTGCCAAATTTGGGAGCCGAAGCCGCGGAGCCAAAAATAGCGCGCGGAGCTAAAAATAGCGCGGGGGGCGGGGCCGGCGCGAGCGGGGCCTGCGGGGGGGGGCGGGGGGAGGGGGGAGACCCCCGCGGGGGGAGGGGAGGGGGATTTGGGGCATTTTGGGGCATTTTGGGGGGGGGGAGGCCGAACGCTGCGGTTTGGGGGGAGGGGAGACGCCCCCAAAGATTTGGGTTCCCCCCCCCGGAGGCCTCGGGGACCCCTCCCCAAATTTCGGGGGCGCGCGGCGATCTCCGGGCCCCTCCCCCCTCCCCGAATTCCTGGGGATTCCCCCCCAAAATCCTCCCCCCCCCTCCAAAACCCGCGGCCCTCCCCCTCCCCAAATTCCCGCGTGTGTTCCCCCCCCCTCCCCCCCCCAAATCCTCGGGCCCCTCCCCCAAATTCCCGGGGGTTCCTCTCCCCCCCCCCCCCCCCCAGCGTTTCCACGGCAACGGCGGAGCCGCGACATTTTGGGGGGGGGGAGGGAGGATGAGGAGGGAGAGGGCGGGGGGAGGAAGGTGAGGAGGAATTGGGAGGAAGGTGAGGATGAGGAGGAACTGGGATGAGGAGGATGAGGATGGGGAGGAAGATGAGGGAGGAACTGGGATGGAGGATGAGGAGGATGAGGAGGAATTGGGAGGAAGGTGAGGAAGATGAGGATGAGGAAGATGAGGGGAAAAGGGGATGAAGATGAGGATGGAGGAGGAGGAGGAGGAATTGGGATGAAGATGAGGAGGAATTGGGATGAGGATGAAGATGAGGATGAGGATGAGGAGGAATTGGGAGGAAGATGAAGATGAGGAGGAGAGGAAGATGAGGAGGATGAGGATGGATAAAGGAGGATGAGGATGACGATGAAGATGAGGAGGAACTGGGATGAGGATGAAGATGAGGAGGAATTGGGAGGAAGGTGAGGAAGATGAGGATGAGGAAGATGAGGGGAAAAAAGGGATGAAGATGAGGATAGAGGAGGAGGAGGAATTGGGAGGAAGATGAAGATGAGAAGAGGAAGATGAGGATGATGAGGATGGATAAAGGACGATGAGAATGACAATGAAGATGAGGAACTGGGATGAAAATGAGGAGGAATTGGGAGGAAGATGAAGATGAGGAGGAGAGGAAGATGAGGATGATGAGGATGGATGGAGGAGGACAAGGATGACGATGAAGATGAGGAGGAGGATGAGGAGGAATTGGGAGGAAGGTGAGGAAGATGAGGATGAGGAAGATGAGGGGAAAACGGGATGAAGATGAGGATGATGAGGATGGATGAAGGAGGACGAGGACTGGGACAAAGATGAGGCAGGAATTGGGATGGAGGAGGAGGAGGAGGATGGATGAAGGAGGATGAGGATGAAGATGAGGGAGGAAATGCGATGAAGATGAGGAATTGGGATGAAGATGAGGATGATGAAGATGGATGAAGGAGGATGAAGATGAGGAGGAGGAACAACTGGGATGGAGGATGAGGAAGATGAGGATGAGGAAGATGGGGACAAAGGGGATGAAGGATGAAGGAGAAGGAGGATGAGGAAGAGGATGAGGATGAAGGAGGAGGAGGATGAGGAGGAACTGGGATGAAGATGAGGATGAGGAAAAGAGGATGAGGACGGAGCAGGATGAGGATGAAGGCCCAAGGGACCCCTCCCCAAAACCAGCGAAAAATCCCAAAAAAAAGGACCCCGACATTCGAGACCTTCCCCCAAAAATGGGGGACCCCAAACCGCACCCGGGAGACCCCAAAAAGGGTCCAGGTGTGCAGGGGAACCTCACCCAAAAAAACCCTAAAACCACCCCAAAAAAAGCATCTAGATGTGCAGGGGAACACCTCCCAAAAACCCCAAAACCACCCCAAAAAAGGGGTCCCACCCCCCAAATTAAACACCCCAAAATACGAGTCCTAGACATTGATGGGACCCCCAAAAAAAGGGGTCCCCCCCCTCTAAAACCCCCCCACCCCAAAATTGGGGTCCCATCCTCCAACCCCCCCCCGAAATTGGGGTCCCACCCCCCAAAATCCCCCAAAATTGGGGTCCCACTCCCCAAACCCCCCCCAAAATTGGGGTCCCACCTCCCAAACCCTCCCAAAATTGGGGTCCCACCCCCCAAACCCCCCCAGAACTGGGGTCCTACCCCCCCAAACCCCTCCAAAATTGGGGTCCCAGACATCATCAGACCCCCCCCCCCCAAAAAGACCCCGAGGCGCGGCCGTGGGAACGCGAGGTTTGTCTTTATTTGGGGTTTTTTTTTGGGGGGGGGTGTCACTTTTTGGGGGCCCCCCCCTCGTCCTCCTGCCCCTCCCCCTCCGGGGGGGCCGCGGTCACTTGGAGCTCCGAGCGGCGGCGCTGAGCCTCGGCCACGGCCTGGGGGGTCAGCCTGGGGGGCGGGGGGCGATTTGGGGGTCAGCCTGGGGGGTTTGGGGGTCAGGGGGGGATTGGGGGAGGCAGGGGGGGATTTTGGGGGGATTTGGGGGTCAGGGGGGGTTTGGGGGCTCAGCCTGGGGGGTCAGGCCTGGGGGGGCGGGGGGATTGGGGGGGTCGGGGGGGGGTTTGGGGGGAATTTGGGGAGTCAGCCTTGGGGGCTCGGGGGGATTTTGGGGGTCAGGGGGAGTTTGGGGGGGTCAGGGGGGCTCAGCCTAGAGGGGTCGGGGGGGATTTTGGGGGGATTTGGGGGGGGCAGGGGGGGTTTGGGGGGCTCAGCCTGGGGGGGTTTGGGGGTCGGGGGGGGGATTTTAGGGGAATTTGGGGGTCACGGGG
Organism: Acanthornis magna; assembly: GCA_036785705.1. Taxonomy (NCBI): domain Eukaryota; kingdom Metazoa; phylum Chordata; class Aves; order Passeriformes; family Acanthizidae; genus Acanthornis; species Acanthornis magna. The sequence continues at coordinate 129,835 of JAWUZG010000884.1, forward strand.
GTGCTGGGGGCCAGGGGGGGATTTGGGGGGGTCAGGGGGGGTTTGGGGGGTCAGCCTGGGGGGTTTGGGGGGAATTTGGGGGGTCATGGGGGTGCTGGGGGTCAGCCTGAGGGGGTTTGGGGGTCAGGCTGGGGGTTTGGGGGGTCCCAGGTGAGATTTTGGGGGTCCCAATGGGGATTTGGGCAGTCCCGGGGGGGATTTTGGGATCGGGGGGCTCAGCCTGGGGGTGATTTGGAGGTGCCGGGGGGGATTTGGGGGTCCTGGTGTTGATTTGGGGGTCCTGGGGGGGATTTTGGGGGGATCTGGGGATCAGGGGGAGTTTGGGGATCAGGGGGAGTTTGGGGGTCCCGGGGGAGGTTTGGGGTACCCCAGGGGTGTTCAGGGCCAGAGGATATTTTTGGGAGGATTTTAGGGCCAGGGGCTGCTTTGGGCTGTTTTTGAGGTCCCTTTGGGGTTTTTGGGGTGTCAGGAGCTGTTTTGGGACAGTTTTTGGGAGATCTCAGGGTCACTTCTTGGGGGGTCTCAGAATCACTTTTTGGGGTCTTGGAGTCAATTTTTGGGATAGCCTCAGGGTTAGTTTTTGGGGTCTCAGGGTCACTTCTTGGGGTCTCTGGGTCAGTTTTTTGGGGTTTTGGTGTCACTTTTTGGGTCTGGGGGTCAGTTTTTGGGGTTTCAGTGTCAGTTTTTGGGGTTTCGGTGTCAGTTTTTGGGGTTTTGGTGTTTTTGGGTTTTCAGTGTCACTTTTTGGGGTCTCGGTGTCACTTTTTGGGGTTTCAGTGTCACTTTTTGGGTCTCGGTGTCACTTTTTGGGGTCTCAGTGTCACTTTTTGGGGTCTCAGTGTCAGATTTTGGGGTCTTGGGGTCAATTTCGTGGCTCTCAGTGTCACTTTTTGGGGTCTGGGGGTCACTTTTTGGGGTCTCGGTGTCACTTTTTGGGGTCTCGGTGTCAGTTTTTGGGGTCTCTGGGTCACTTTTTGGGGTTTCAGTGTCACTTTTTTGGGGTCTCAGTGTCAGTTTTTGGGGTCTCAGTGTCACTTTTTGGGGTCTCAGTGTCACTTTTGGGGTTTTCCCCACCTGGGCACCACGAGCAGGCCGAGGCTGCGGGCAGAGCCCACCAGGGCGCGCACCAGGGTGGGCAGAGGTGTCCCCCGCGCTGTCACCTCAGGGTCCTTCTGCTTGGCCACGGCCACCTCGAAGAGCTGCGCCAGCGACACCACCCCCACCGCCTCGTGGCCTGGGGGGCAGGGGTCAGGGACCCCAAAACCATCCCGGGACACCAAAATCCATCCCGGGACACCCAAAACCACCCCCAGGACCCCCAAAACCACTGTGGGACCCAAAATCCATCCCGGGACCCCAAAATCCATCCCGGGACCCCCAAAATCACCCCCGGGACCCCAAAATCCATCCTGGGACACCCAAAACCACCCCCAGGACCCCCAAAACCACTGTGGGACCCCAAAATCCATCCGGGACCCCCAAAATCCATCCCGGGACCCCCAAAACCACCGTGGGGATCCCAAAATCACCACGGGGATCCCAAAAATCCATCCCGGGACACCCAAATACCCCTCAGGACCCGAAATCAATCCTGGGACCCCCAAGTTCCCCTCAGGACCCCAAATCCCTTTCAGGACCCCCCCAAAATCCCCCTCAGGACCCCCAAATCCCCCCCAGGATGCCCAAATCCATCCCGGGACACCCAAATACCTCCCGAAACCCCAAAATCGCCCCCGGGAACCCCAAATCCCCCTTAGGACCCCCAAAATGTTTCCCCAGGACCCCAAAACCTCCCTCAGAATCCCCAAAATCCCCAGAGGACCCCCAAAATCCCCCCCGGGACCCCAAATCCCCAGAGGAACCCCAAAATTCCCCCCGGGACCCCAAATTCCCCCCCGCCCCCCTGACCGGGTCTGGCCGCTCCTTTGTCCACTCCGGCCACGGCCTTGAGGAAATAGGAGCTGGGGGGGGTCCCGATGGTCAGCGAGTAGGTCCGGTCGGGCTGGGGGGGCACGGGGGGTCACGGGGGGGTCCCGGGGGGGTCCCGAGGGTCTCCCGGTGCCCCCGGCCCACTCACGTGCACGAGCAGCCGGACCCGCAGCGGGACCCCGGGCTTGATGTCCCGGGTGCGCTCGTTGAAGTCTTTGCAGAAGGCGGCGATGGGAACCCCGCGCTGAGGAGGCACCGGGGGAAAGGTCGGGCCGGGCCCGGGGAGCACCGGGACCACCTCAAAACCGCCCGGAGCTCCCCGCACCTGCCCCAGCACCGCCCCAGCGGCGGCCCGGCGCCGCGCCCCCGGCCGGGATGAGGATCCGGACAGGCCGCGGGGCCGCGCCCGAGCCTGAGGCGGCCCCGGCCGCGGGCCCGCACCGAGCGCGCCGCGCGCGACATGGCCGCCGGCGGCGTGAGGGACCGGCGGTCACGTGGGGGGGCGGGGCTTAACGGAGCCAATGGGAAGCGCGGGAAGGAGGGGCGGGGCAGAACGGAGCCAATGGGAAGCGCGGGAGGGAGGAGCGACACAGAACGGAGCCAATGGGAGGCGAGGGAGGGGCGAGGCAGAACGGAGCCAATGGGAGGCGAGGGAGGGGCGAGGCAGAACAGAGCCAATGGGAGGCGAGGGAGGGAGGGGCGGGGCAGAACGGAGCCAATAGGAGGCGAGGGAGGGAGGGGAAAGGGGCGTGGCCAAAGGGAACGGGAAAGTTCCTGAAGGAGAAGGGGCGTGGCTAAAAAGTGGCGCGGACAGCCCTGAGGGGGGCGTGGCCTCATTAGCGTGATGTTAATGAGGGGGCGTGTCCTGGGGCAGAGGGGGCGGAGCTTAGAGGGCACCGGGGGATTCCCTGTCCCTCCCCCACCCGGGGATTCCCCCGAGGGATTCCCCGCCCCTCCCCCCCAGGGGGATTCCCCGCCCCTCCCCCAGCCCGGGCCTCACCTCGGGGGTCCCGGAGGCGCGGGGGGGGAGGGGCGGCGCGGGGGGAGGGGCAAGGGGAGCGGGGAGGGGTCCCGGAGGAGGGGTGGGCTCAGGGCCCCTCCCCCCCCTCCCTCCCCCTCGCCCCCTGCCCCCCCCCGGCCCCTCCCCCGCGCCCGCAGCCGCCTCAGCACCTCCTCGTGCGACCCCCGCCCTGCGGGCAGGGGGCAAAGGTCACGGGGGGACAGGGACCCCCAGACCCCAGATCCCAAGAGACCCCCCAAAATCCCCCTCGGGACCCCCCCAAATCCACTGGGACCCCCTCAAAGGCCCTTTAACCCCCAAAGCCCCTGGGGACCCCTCAAACCCCCACCGGACTCCCCCAAAGCCCCTGGGGACCCCCCAAAATC
>JAWUZG010000885.1:0-91336 GCA_036785705.1 Acanthornis magna
AAAAAGGAGAAAAAAGACCAAAAAAAAGCAGAAAAAAAAAGAGAAAAACAGGAAGAAAAAGAGAAAAAAAAATCACAGTGAAAGGAGAAAAAAGACCAAAAAAAAAGCAGAAAAAAAGAGAAAAAACAGGAAAAAAAAGGGGAAAAAAATCACAGTGAAAGGAGAAAAAAGACCAAAAAAAAGCAGAAAAAAAGAGAAAAAACAGGAAAAAAAAGGGGAAAAAATCACAGTGAAAGGAGAAAAAATAAAGCAGAAAAAAAAGAGAAAAAACAGGAAAAAAGGGAAAAAAATCACAGTGAAAGGAGAAAAAAGACCCAAAAAAAAGCAAAAAAAAAGAGAAAAAACAGGAAAAAAAGGGGAAAAAATCACAGTGAAAGGAGAAAAAAGACCAAAAAAAAAGCCGAAAAAAAGAGAAAAAACAGGAAAAAAAAGGGGAAAAAAAATCACAGTGAAAGGAGAAAAAAGACCAAAAAAAAACCAAAAAAAAGAGAAAAAAACAGGAAAAAATGGAAAAAAAATCACAGTGAAAGGAGAAAAAAGAAAGCAGAAAAAAAAGCAGAAAAAAAGAGAAAAAACAGGAAAAAAGGGAAAAAAAATCACAGTGAAAGGGAAAAAAAGACCAAAAAAAAAGCAGAAAAAAAGAGAAAAAACAGGAAAAAAAGGGGAAAAAAATCACAGTGAAAGGAGAAAACAGACCAAAAAAAAGCAGAAAAAAAGAGAAAAAACAGGAAAAAAGGGAAAAAAAATCACAGTGAAAGGAGAAAAAAGACCAAAAAAAAACCAAAAAAAAAGAGAAAAAAACAGGAAAAAATGGAAAAAAAATCACAGTGAAAGGAAAAAAAGATCAAAAAAAAGCAGAAAAAAAGAGGAAAAAATAAAGCAGAAAAAAGAGAAAAAACAGGAAAAAAGGGGAAAAAAATCACAGTGAAAGGAGAAAAAAGACCAAAAAAAAAGCAGAAAAAAAGAGAAAAAACAGGAAGAAAAAGGGGAAAAAATCACAGTGAAAGGAGAAAAAAGACCAAAAAAAAGCAGAAAAAAAGAGAAAAAACAGAAAAAAAAAGGGAAAAAATCACAGTGAAAGGAGAAAAAATAAAGCAGAAAAAAAAGGGAAAAAAAGAGAAAAAACAGGAAAAAAGGGAAAAAAAAATCACAGTGAAAGGAAAAAAAAGACCAAAAAAAAGCAGAAAAAAGAGAAAAAACAGGAATAAAAGAGAAAAGAAATCACAGTGAAAGGAGAAAAAAGAAAGCAGAAAAAAAGAGAAAAAAGAGAAAAAACAGAAAAAAGGGAAAAAAAATCACAGTGAAAGGAAAAAAAAGACCAAAAAAAAAAGCAGAAAAAAGAGAAAAAACAGGAAAAAAAAGGGAAAAAAATCACAGTGAAAGGAGAAAAAAGACCAAAAAAAAAGCAGAAAAAAAGAGAAAAAACAGGAAGAAAAAGGGGAAAAAAATCACAGTGAAAGGAGAAAAAAGACCAAAAAAAAACCAAAAAAAAGAGAAAAAACAGGAAAAAAGAGAAAAAAATCACAGTGAAAGGAGAAAAAAGAAAGCAGAAAAAAAGAGAAAAAACAGGAAAAAAGGGAAAAAAAAATCACAGTGAAAGGAGAAAAAAGACCAAAAAAAAAGCCGAAAAAAAGAGAAAAAACAGGAAGAAAAAGGGAAAAAAAATCACAGTGAAAGGAAAAAAAAGACCAAAAAAAAACCAAAAAAAAGAGAAAAAACAGGAAAAAAGAGAAAAAAATCACAGTGAAAGGAGAAAAAAGAAAGCAGAAAAAAGAGAAAAAACAGGAAAAAAGGGAAAAAAAAATCACAGTGAAAGGAGAAAAAAGACCAAAAAAAAGCCGAAAAAAAGAGAAAAAACAGGAAGAAAAAGGGAAAAAAAATCACAGTGAAAGGAAAAAAAAGACCAAAAAAAAAGCAAAAAAAAAGAGAAAAAACAGGAAAAAAAAGGGAAAAAAAATCACAGTGAAAGGAGAAAAAAGACCAAAAAAAAAGCAGAAAAAAAGAGAAAAAACAGGAAAAAAGAGAAAAAAAAAATCACAGTGAAAGGAGAAAAAAGAAAGCAGAAAAAAAGGGAAAAAAAGAGAAAAAACAGGAAAAAAGGGAAAAAAATCACAGTGAAAGGAGAAAAAAGAAAGCAGAAAAAAAGGGGAAAAAAAAGAGAAAAAACAGGAAAAAAAAGGGGAAAAAAATCACAGTGAAAGGAAAAAAAAGACCAAAAAAAAGCAGAAAAAAAGAGAAAAAACAGGAAAAAAAAGGGGAAAAAAAATCACAGTGAAAGGAGAAAAAAGACCAAAAAAAAAGCAGAAAAAAAGAGAAAAAACAGAAAAAAAAAGGGGAAAAAATAATCACAGTGAAAGGAGAAAAAAGACCAAAAAAAAAGAGAAAAAACAGGAAAAAAAAGGGAAAAAAATCACAGTGAAAGGAGAAAAAAGACCAAAAAAAAAGCAGAAAAAAAGAGAAAAAACAGGAAAAAAAAGGGGAAAAAAAATCACAGTGAAAGGAGAAAAAAGACCAAAAAAAAAGCAGAAAAAAAGAGAAAAAACCGGAAGAAAAAGGGGAAAAAAATCACAGTGAAAGGAGAAAAAGACCAAAAAAAAAAGCAGAAAAAAAGAGAAAAAACAGGAAAAAAAAGGGAAAAAAATCACAGTGAAAGGAGAAAAAATAAAGCAGAAAAAAAAGGGAAAAAAAGAGAAAAAACAGGAAAAAAAAGGGAAAAAAAAATCACAGTGAAAGGAGAAAAAAGACCAAAAAAAAGCAGAAAAAAAGAGAAAAAACAGGAAGAAAAAGGGGAAAAAAATCACAGTGAAAGGAGAAAAAATAAAGCAGAAAAAAAAGGGAAAAAAAGAGAAAAAACAGGAAAAAAGGGAAAAAAAATCACAGTGAAAGGAGAAAAAAGACCAAAAAAAAAGCAGAAAAAAGAGAAAAAACAGAAAAAAAAGGGGAAAAAAATCACAGTGAAAGGAGAAAAAAGACCAAAAAAAAAACCAAAAAAAGAGAAAAAACAGAAAAAAAAGGGGAAAAAATAATCACAGTGAAAGGAGAAAAAAGACCAAAAAAAAAGAGAAAAAACAGGAAAAAAAAGGGAAAAAAATCACAGTGAAAGGAGAAAAAAGACCAAAAAAAAGCAGAAAAAAAGAGAAAAAACAGGAAAAAAGGAAAAAAAAATCACAGTGAAAGGAGAAAAAAGAAAGCAGAGAAAAAAGGGAAAAAAAAAGGAATTTTGGGATATTTTCGAAAAACTCACTGAGTCTGGGGAGAGCTGGGGGAGCTGCTCTGAGCTCCCGAGGAGGAGCCCGAGGCACGGAGCCGAGGCATGGAAAAGCTGAAAAAAAAGGAAAAAAAAAGGAAAAAAAAGAGAAAAATTAATATTTCGGGGAGCCCGGAGGGGTGGGAAGAGAAAATTCCCAAAAAGGAGGAGGAGGGAGTTCGAAATTCATTAAAAAAGGTGAAAAATGGGAGCGGGAAGGGCAAAATTTGGGAAAAAAAGGGAAAATTGAGAGGTGGAAATGCTAAAATGTAGGAAAAAAAGAAAGAATTGAGAGGTGGAAATCCCAAAATTTCCTAAAAAAGGAAAAAATGAGGAGTGGGAATCCCAAAATTTCCTAAAAAAGGTAAAAATTGAGAAGTGAAAACTCCAAAATTTCTTTAAAAAAAAAATTAAGTGGGAATCCCAAAATTTCCTAAAGAAGGTAAAAATTGAGAAGTGGAAACTCAAAATTTCTTTAAAAAAAAAAATTTAGTGGGAATCCCAAAATTTCCTAAAAAAGGCAAAAATTGAGAAGTGAAAACTCCAAAATTTCCTTAAAAAACCAAAAATAGAGAAGTGGGAATCCCAAAATTTCCTAAAAAAGGCGAAAATTGAGAAGTGAAAACTCAAAAATTTCTTTAAAAAAAAAAAATAAAGTGGGAATCCCAAAATTTCCTAAAAAAAGGAAAAACTACAAAATAGGAAAACTAAAATTGCCTCAAAAAGGAAAAAATAGAGGAGTGGGAACCCCAAAATTTTCGAAAAAAAAGAAAAAATAGAGGAGTGAGAACCTCAAAATTTTCTAAAAAAGAGGAAAAAAAGGAATGGGGACCTCAAAATTTCCTGAAAAGGAAAAAGAGGAAAGTGAGAGCTCCAAAATTCCCTTAAAAAGGAAAAAATAGAGAAATTAAAACCCTAAAATTGCCTCAAAAAGGAAAAAAAAAAAGAAAATTGCAACCCCAAAATTGCCTTAAAAAGGGAAAAATGGGAGGTGGAAAATGCAAAATTTTCCAAAAAAGGAAAATATAGGAAATGGGAAACGCTGAAATTTCCTAAAAAAGGAAAAAATGAGGAGTGGAAATCATAAAATTTACTGAAAAAAAGAAAAATTGAGGGGTGGGAATCACAAAATTTCCTAAAAAAATAAAATATAGAAGAATGGGAATGCCAAAATTTCCTTAAAAAGGAAAAAAAAATAGGAAATAGGAAAAGCAAATTCGCTTAAAAGAGAAAAATACAGAGGTGGGAATCCCAAAATTGCCTGAAAAAGGAAAAAATGAGGAGTGGGAACACTAAAATTTCCTAAAAAAAAAGAAAAAACGGAGAAAAGGGAACCTGAAAATTTCCTAAAAAAGGAAAAAATAAGAAATGGGAAAATGAAATTCTCTTAAAAGGGAAAAATAAAGAGGTGGGAACCCCAAAATTTTCAGAAAAAGGGAAAAATGAGAGCTAGGAGACTCAAAATTTCCTAAAAAACACAAAAATTGAGGAGTGGGAAGCACAAAATTTCCTAAAAATGGAAAAATTGAGGAGTGGGAATCATAAAATTTCCTAAAAAAAAGAAAAATTGAGGAGTGGGAATCATAAAATTTCCTAAAAAAGGGAAAAATTGAGGAGTGGGAAGCCCAAAATTTCCTTAAAAAGGAAAAATAGTGAGTGGGAAACGCAAAATTTCCTAAAAAAAGGAAAAATTGAGGAGTGGGAACCCAAAAATTTCGGAAAAAAAGGAAAAATTAAGAAATGGGAAACCCAAAATTCCCTCAGGGAAAAATGGAGGAGCTCAAAATTCCCTTAAAAGGGAAAAAAAAAAACGGAGGTGGGAAGCTCAAAATTTCCTAAAAAAGGGAAAAATTGAGGAATGGAAATCCCCAATTTCCCCAGAAAAATAAAAAAGGAAATGGAAAATCCAAAAAGGAAAAAAAATAGGAAATTGGAACCCCAAAATTTCCTAAAAAAATGAAAAAATAGAGGAGTGGGAACCCCAAAATTTCCAAAAAAAAGAAAAAATTGAGGAATGGAAATCCCAAAATTTCCCCAGAAAAATAAAAACAGGAAATGGAAAATCCAAAAGAAAAAAAAATAGGAAATCGGAACCCCAAAATTTCCTAAAAAAATGAAAAATAGAAGAGTGGGAATCCCAAAATTTCCAAAAAAAAGAAAAAATTGAGGAATGGAAATCCCAAAATTTCCCCAGAAAAATAAAAATAGGAAATGGAAAATCCAAAAAGGAAAAAAAAATAGGAAATCGGAACCCCAAAATTTCCTAAAAAAATGAAAAAATAGAGGAGTGGGAATCCCAAAATTTCCAAAAAAGAGAAAAAATTGAGGAATGGAAATCCCAAAATTTCCCCAGAAAAATAAAATAGGAAATGGAAAATCCAAAAAGGAAAAAACAGAAAATCAGAACCCCAAAATTTCCTAAAAAAATGAAAAATAGAGGAGTGGGAATCCCAAAATTTCCAAAAAAAGAAAAAATTGAGGAATGGAAATCCCAAAATTTCCCCAGAAAAATAAAAATAGGAAATGGAAAATCCAAAAAGAAAAAAAAATAGGAAATCGGAACCCCAAAATTTCCTAAAAAAATGAAAAAATAGAGGAGGGGGAACCCCAAAATTCCCTAGAAAAGTAAAAAATTGAGGAATGGAAATCCCAAAATTTCCCCAGAAAAATAAAAAAGGAAATGAAAAGCCCAAAAAGGAAAAAAGAGAAAATCGGAACCCCAAAATTTCCTAAAAAATGAAAAATAGAGGAGGGGGAATCCCAAAATTTCCCAAAAAAAAGAAAAAATTGAGGAATGGAAATCCCAAAATTTCCCCAGAAAAATAAAAATAGGAAATGGAAAATCCAAAAAGGAAAAAATAGGAAATTGGAACCCCAAAATTTCCTAAAAAAATGAAAAAATAGAGGAGTGGGAATCCCAAAATTTCCAAAAAAGAGAAAAAATTGAGGAATGGAAATCCCAAAATTTCCCCAGAAAAATAAAAAAGGAAATGAGAAGCCCAAAAAGGAAAAAAGAGAAAATCGGAACCCCAAAATTGTCTAAAAAAATTAAAAATAGAGGAGTGGGAATCCCAAAATTCCAAAAAAAATAAAAAAGGAAATGGAAAAGCCAAAAAGGAAAAAAACAGAAAATCAGAACCCCAAAATTTCCTAAAAAAATGAAAAATAGAGGAGTGGGAACCTCAAAATTTCCCAAAAAAAAGAAAAAATTGAGGATGGAAATCCCAAAATTTCCCCAGAAAAATAAAAATAGGAAATGGAAAATCCAAAAAGGAAAAAAAATAGGAAATCGGAACCCCAAAATTTCCTAAAAAAATGAAAAAATAGAGGAGTGGGAACCCCAAAATTTCAAAAAAAAAAAGGGAAGACCCCAAAACCTCCCAAGTCAAAGGGAGGAGGAAAGTGAACCCAAACTCTCAAATTTTGGGGTAAAAAACCTTCAAAAATCACCCCAAAAAAAAAACCCAAACTCACCCAAATCACACTCAGGGACCTCTCAGAGCACCGAAAATTCTAATTTGAGGGGAGGGAGTGAAATCTCTGCCTCATAAATCCAAATTTGGGGGGAAATTGAGGCATTTTGGGGCCTCCCAAAAACCCCAAATCCAAATTTGAGTGGTGGGAATAAAATTCTTCCCTCACAAATCCCAATTTGAGAGGAAATTGAGGCATTTTGGGGCCTCCCAAAAACCCCAAATCCTAATTTGAGGGAAAGTTGAGGTTTTTTAAGGCCTCCCAAAACCCCCAAATCCTAATTTGAGGGGTGGGAATAAAATCCTTCCCTCACAAATCCCAATTTGAGGAGAGGGAGTGAAGCTTTTCCCTCATAAATCCAAATTTGAGAGGAAATTGAGGATTTTGGGGCCACCCAAAAACCCCAAATCCTAATTTGAGGGGTGGGAGTGAAGTTTTTCCCTCATAAATCTCAATTTGAGAGAAAATTTAGGCATTTTGGGGCCTCCAAAAAACCCCAAATCCTAATGTGAGGGAAAATTGAGGTTTTTTAAGGCCTCCCAGAACCCCCAAACCCTAATTAGAGAGAAAATTAAGACATTTTGGGGCCTCCCAAAAACCCCAAATCCCAATTTGAGGGGTGAGAGTGAAGCTTTTCCCTCATAAATCCAAATTTGAGGGGAGATTGAGGCATTTTGGGGCCTCCCAAAAACCCCAAATCCTAATGTGAGGGAAAATTGAGGTTTTTAAGGCCTCCCAGAACCCCCAAATCCCAATTTGAGGGGTGGGAATAAAATCGTTCCCTCACAAATCCCAATTTGAGAGGAAATTGAGGCCTTTTGGGACCTCCCAGACCCCCAAAAAAACCCAATTTGAGGGGTGGGAGTGAAGCTTTTCCCTCATAAATCTCAATTTGAGGAGTGGGAGTGAAGCTTTTCCCTCATAAATCCAAATTTGAGGGCAAATTGAGGCTTTTTGGAGCCTCCCAAAAACCCCAAATCCCAATTTGAGTGGTGGGAATAAAATCCTTCCCTCACAAATCCCAATTTGAGGGGAGGGAGTGAAGCTTTTCCCTCATAAATCCAAATTTGAGGAGTGGGAGTGAAATCTCTCCCTCACAAATCCCATTTTGAGAGGAAATTGAGGCTTTTTGGGGCCTCCCAAAAACCCCAAATCCAAATTTGAGGGGTGGGAAAAAAATCCTTCCCTCACAAATCCCAATTTGAGGGGTGGGAGTGAAGCTTTTCCCTCATAAATCTTAATTTTAGGAGAAATTGAGGCATTTTGGGGCCTCCCAAAAACCCCAAATCCCAATTTGAGGGGTGGGAATAAAATCCTTCCCTCACAAATCCCAATTTGAGGGGTGGGAGTGAAGCTTTTCCCTCATAAATCCAAATTTGAGGGGTGGGAGTGAAGCTTTTCCCTCATAAATCCCAATCTGAGGGCAAATTAAGGCTTTTTGGGGCCTCCCAGACCACCACAAACCCCAATCTAAAGGGTGAGAGTGAAGTCCCTCCCTCACAAAACCCCTCCGGAGTGAAGCCCCTCCCTCACAAATCCCAATTTGAGGGGTGAGAGTGAAGTCCCTCCCTCATAAAACCCCCCCGGAATGAAGTCCCCCCTCACAAATCCCCCCCGGATCTCACTTAAGGGGAAACTGAGACCTTTTAGAGCCTCCCAAAGCCCCCCAAATCCCAATTTGAGGGGTGGGAGTGAAGCCCCTCCCTCACAAAAATCCCCGGAGTGAAGGGAGTGAAGGCCCTCACCCCCAACAAGTCCCAATTTGAGGGATGGGAAGGAAACTTCTCCCTCACAAAACTGCCCCGGAGTGAAGGGAGGGAAGCCTCTCCCTCACAAATCCCAATTTGAGGGGTGGGAGTGAAGCCCCTCCCTCACAAAACCCCCCCGGGAGTGAAGGGAGGGAAGCTCCCCCCTCACAAATTCCTCCCAGCTCCGACTGAAGGGGGGGCACGGCCTCTCAGCGCCCCCAAACCCCCCCCAAACTCCCCTTTAACGAGGCTACGCAGCCCCTGCCGTTCCTCCCTCACCTTTTCGGGGCTCAAAATCCCGAAAAAAACTCGAAAATCGCCTCAAATAACCTCTCCAAAACTCCCCTCCCCTCACGCCTGCCTCGCTTCGCGCCGAAAGAAAATGGCGCCCAGCACGTGCCCGCGCCCCGGAGGGGGCGTGGCCACGCCCAGTCACGTTGCCTAAAGGGGCGGGGAGTGGGCGTGGCGTCTCCATGTCACGTGGACTAAAGGTACGGCAGTGGGTGGGGAGTGGGCGTGGTTTCCCAGGTCACGTGGGCTAAAGGGTGGCTCTGTGGGCGTGGTTTTCAGGTCACGTGGACCAATGGGAACGTGAGGGGGCGGAGAGTGGGCGTGGCTTCCACGGATCGCGTGGTCCAAGGGGGGAGTGGGCGGGGCTTCCCAGGTCACGTGGACCAATGGGAACGTGAGCAGGCGGGGAGTGGGCGTGGCTTACCATGCCACGTGACCCGCGGCGCCAAAATTTCGGCGGGCTCGGCACGCGCGGGAGGGGGAGGCCCCAAAAAAATGCCCAAATTTGGGGTTTCTATAGGGGAACGCGGGGCCGAGGGGGTCTATAGGGGTGGGGGGGGGGCTGGGGGAGTCCGGGGGGGTTTGGGGAATCGGGGTTCCCCTATAGATTTGGGCTCTCTATAGGGCCCTGTAAATTGGGGTCTCCTATAGGTTAGGGTTCCCCTATAGATTTGGGGTCTCTATAGGGTCCTGTAAATTGGGGTCCCCTATAGGTTAGGGATCCCCTATAGATTTGGGGTCTATAGGTTCCTATAACTGAGAGTCCTCTATAGATTGGGGGTCCCCTATAGCTTAGGGATCCCCTATAGATTTGGGGTTTCTATAGGGCCTATTAATCGGCGTCCCCTATAGATTGGGGGTCCCCTATAGTTCGGGGATCCCCTATAGATTTGGGGTCTTTGTAGGGCCCTGTTAATCGGGGCGCCCTATAGATTGGGGGTCCCCTGTAGCTGGGGGTCCCCTATAGTTTAGGGATCCCCTATAGATTTGGGGTCTCTATAGGGCCTATTAATCGGCGTCCCCTATAGATTGGGGGTCCCCTATAGTTCGGGGATCCCCTATAGATTTGGGGTCTTTGTAGGGCCCTGTTAATCGGGGCGCCCTATAGATTGGGGGTCCCCTGTAGCTGGGGGTCCCCTATAGTTTAGGGATCCCCTATAGATTTGGGGTCTCTATAGGGCCTATTAATCGGCGTCCCCTATAGATTTGGGGTTCCCTATAGTTTAGCGTTCCCCTATAGATTTGGGGTCTTTGTAGGGCCCTGTTTGTCGGGGTGCCCCTATAGGTTTGGGGTCCCCTATAGATTTGAGCGTCCCCTATAGTTTAGGGTTTTCTATACATTTGGGGTCTCTATAGGGCCCTATAACCGGGGGTCTCCTATAGATTGGGGTCCCCACAGCCCTGATCCTGTCCCAGTCCTGATCCTATTCCTGTTCCCGATCCCATTCCCGTTCCTATTCCCATTCCTGATCCTATTCTCGTTCCTATTCCCGATCCTATTCCCATTCCCGATCCCATTCCTGATCCTGTCCCATTCCCGATCCTATTCCTATTCCCATTCCCTGCCCCATTCCCAATGCCGATCCCATTCCCATTCCCGATCCCATTCCTGATCCTATTCCCATTCCCGATCCCATTCCTGATCCTATTCCCATTCCCGATCCCATTCCCGTTCCTATTCCCATTCCTGATCCCATTCCCAATCCTATTCCCATTCCCAATCCCATTCCTGATCCTATTCCTATTCCCGATCCCATTCCCGATCCTATTCCCATTCCCGATCCTATTCCCGATCCCATTCCCATTCCCGATCCCATTCCCATTCCCAATCCCATTCCCGATCCCATTCCCATTCCCGATCCCATTCCCGATCTTATTCCCATTCCCAATCCCATTCTCGATCCCATTCCTATTCCCATTCCCTGCCCCATTCCCGATCCCATTCCCGATCCTATTCCCATTCCCGATCCTATTCCCATTCCCGATCCTATTCCCGATCCTATTCCCATTCCCTGCCTCATTCCCATTCCCGATCCCATTCTTGATCCTGTCCCATTCCTGATCCCATTCCTGATCCTATTCCCATTCCCGATCCTATTCCCATTCCCATTCCCGATCCCATTCCTATTCCCATTCCCTGCCCCATTCCCGATCCTATTCTCATTCCCGATCCTATTCCCATTCCCGACCCCATTCCCGATCCCATTCCCCCCCATTCCCGACCCCAAATCCCATTCCCCGCCCCAAATCCCGATCCCAAATCCCGCCCCGTTCCCGACCCCAAATCCCGACCCCATTTCCAATCCCAAATCCCTCCTCATTCCCGACCCCAAATCGCATGCCCGCCCCACTCCCGATCCCAAATCCCGACCCTATTTCCGACCCCAAATCCCATTCCCCGCCCCCGGATCCCAAATCCCACCCCCGAATCCCGAATCCCGCCCCATTTCCGACCCCAAATTCCGACCCCATTCCCGCCCCCCGATCCCAAATCCCACCCCTAAATCCCGAATCCCGCCCCATTTCCGATCCCAAATCCCGCCCCGATCCCATTTCCGACCCCAAATCCCGACCCCAAATCCCAAACCCCGCCCTATTTCCGACCCCAAATCCCGACCCCAAATCGCGACCCCAAATCCCAAATCCGATTCCCGCCCCCAAATCGCATCCCCGCCCCACTCCCGACCCCAAATCCCAAACCCCGCCCCATTTCCGCCCCCAAATCCCAAACCCCGCCCCATTTCCGACCCCAAATCCCACCCGCAAAATCCCAAACCCCGCCCCATTTCCGATCCCAAATCCCGACCCCAAATCCCGATCCCATTCCCGATCCCAAATCCCAAATCCCATTCCCCGCCCCATTTCCGCCCCCAAATCCCAAATCCCGATCCCAAATCGCGACCCCAAATCCCAAACCCCGCCCCATTTCCGCCCCCAAATCCCGCTCCCAAATCCCCAATCGCGACCCCAAATCCCAAATCCCGACCCCAAATCGCGCCCCCAAATCCCGCTCCCAAATCCCCAAATCGCGACCCCAAATCCCAAATCCCGCCCCATTTCCGATCCCAAATCGCATTCCCCTCTCCTCCCCCGCCCCCAAATCCCAAACCCCGCCCCATTTCCGACCCCAAATCCCGACCCCATTTCCGATCCCAAATCCCATTCCCCGCCCCATTTCCGACCCCAAATCCCGCCCCGATCCCATTCCCGCCCCCAAATCCCAAACCCCGCCCCGTTTCCGACCCCAAATCGCGACCCCAAATCCTATTCCCGCCCCCTAATCCCAAATCCCAAACCCCGCCCCATTCCCGACCCCAAATCCCAAACCCCGCCCCATTCCCGACCCCAAATCCCGCCCCGATCCCATTTCCGACCCCAAATCCCGACCCCAAATCCCAAATCCCACCCCCAAACCCCGCCCCATTCCCGCCCCCAAATCCCAAATCCGATTCCCGCCTCCAAATCGCATCCCCGCCCCACGCCCGACCCCAAATCCCAAACCCCGCCCCATTTCCGATCCCAAATCCCAATTCCATTTCCGATCCCAAATCCCACCCCCAAATTCCATTTCCGACCCCAAATCCCAAATCCCGACCCCAAATCCCGACCCCAAATCCCAAATCGCGACCCCAAATCCCAAACCCCGCCCCATTTCCGACCCCAAATCCCGACCCCAAATCCCGAGCCCGTTCCCGATCCCAAACCCCAAACCCCGCCCCATTTCCGACCCCAAATCCCGACCCCAAATCCTATTGCCGCCCCCAAATCCCAAATCCCGACCCCAAATCCCAAATCCCGACCCCAAATCCCATTCCCGCCCCCAAATCCCAAACCCCGCCCCATTTCCGATCCCAAATCCCAAACCCCGCCCCGTTTCCGACCCCAAATCGCGACCCCAAATCCTATTCCCGCCCCCTAATCCCAAATCCCAAACCCCGCCCCATTCCCGACCCCAAATCCCGCCCCGATCCCATTTCCGACCCCAAATCCCGACCCCAAATCCCGACCCCAAATCCCAAACCCCGCCCCATTCCCGCCCCCAAATCCCAAATCCGATTCCCGCCTCCAAATCGCATCCCCGCCCCACTCCCGACCCCAAATCCCAAACCCCGCCCCATTTCCGATCCCAAATCCCAATTCCATTTCCGATCCCAAATCCCACCCCCAAATCCCATTTCCGACCCCAAATCCGAACCCCGCCCCATTTCCGACCCCAAATCCCGACCCCAAATCCCAAATCGCGCCCCCAAATCCCAAACCCCGCCCCATTTCCGACCCCAAATCCCAAACCCCGCCCCATTTCCGCCCCCAAATCCCAAACCCCGCCCCATTTCCGCCCCCAAATCCCAAATCGCGACACCAAATCCCGCCCCAAATCCCGATCCCATTCCCGATCCCAAATCCCAAATCCCATTCCCCACCCCATTTCCGCCCCCAAATCCCAAATCCGATTCCCGCCCCCAAATCGCATCCCCGCCCCACTCCCGACCCCAAATCCCAAACCCCGCCCCATTTCCGATCCCAAATCCCAATTCCGTTTCCGATCCCAAATCCCACCCCCAAATCCCATTTCCGACCCCAAATCCCAAACCCCGCCCCATTTCCGACCCCAAATCCCAAACCCCGCCCCATTTCCGATCCCAAATCGCGACCCCAAATCCTGACCCCAAATCCCGATCCCATTCCCGAACCCAAATCCCACCCCCAAAATCCCAAATCGCGACCCCAAATCCCATTCGCGCCCCCAAATCCCATTCCCGCCCCCAAATCCCAAATCGCGCCCCCAAATCCCAAACCCCGCCCCATTTCCGCCCCGATCCCATTCCCGATCCCAAATCGCGCCCCCAAATCCCAAATCCCGACCCCAAATCCCAAACCCCGCCCCATTTCCGACCCCAAATCGCGACCCCAAATCCCACCCCCAAAATCCCAAATCCCGCCCCATTTCCGCCCCCAAATCCCAAATCCGATTCCCGCCCCCAAATCGCATTCCCGCCCCACTCCCGACCCCAAATCGCGCCCCCAAATCCCAAATCGCGATCCCAAATCCCAAATCCCACCCCCAAATCGCGACCCCAAATCCCAAATCGCGCCCCCAAATCCCAAATCGCGCCCCCAAATCCCAAATCCCGACCCCAAATCCCATTTCCGCCCCCAAATCCCAAATCGCGCCCCCAAATCCCAAATCCCGACCCCAAATCCCAAATCGCGCCCCCAAATCCCAAATCCCGCCCCGATCCCATTCCCGACCCCAAATCCCAAACCCCGCCCCGTTCCCGACCCCAAATCCCGACCCCATTTCCGATCCCAAATCGCATCCCCCCCCCATTTCCGACCCCAAATCCCGACCCCAAATCCCAAACCCCGCCCCGTTTCCGATCCCAAATCCCACCCCCAAAATCCCACCCCCAAAATCCCAAATCCCGCCCCATTTCCGCCCCCAAATCCCAAATCGCGACACCAAATCCCGCCCCAAATCCCATTTCCGATCCCAAATCCCAAACCCCGCCCCAAATCCCATTCCCGCCCCCAAAATCCCAAACCCCGCCCCGTTCCCGACCCCAAATCGCGACCCCAAATCCCAAACCCCGCCCCATTTCCGATCCCAAATCCCAATTCCATTTCCGATCCCGAATCCCGACCCCAAATCCCAAACCCCGCCCCGTTCCCGCCCCCAAATCCCGACCCCAAATCCCAAACCCCGCCCCATTTCCGCCCCCAAATCCCGACCCCAAGTCCCAAACCCCGCCCTATTTCCGATCCCAAATCCCACTCCCAAAATCCCAAACCCCGCCCCATTTCCGACCCCAAATCCCAAATCCTATTCCCGCCCCCAGATCCCAAATCCCACCCCAAATCCCAAACCCCGCCCCATTTCCGACCCCAAATCCCAAACCCCGCCCCATTTCCGACCCCAAATCCCAAACCCCGCCCCATTTCCGACCCCAAATCCCAAACCCCGCCCCATTTCCGACCCCAAATCCCGACCCCATTTCCGATCCCAAATCGCATCCCCCCCCCATTTCCGACCCCAAATCCCGACCCCAAATCCCAAACCCCGCCCCGTTTCCGATCCCAAATCCCACCCCCAAAATCCCACCCCCAAAATCCCAAATCCCGCCCCATTTCCGCCCCCAAATCCCAAATCCGATTCCCGCCCCCAAATCGCATCCCCGCCCCACTCCCGACCCCAAATCGCGCCCCCAAATCCCAAATCGCGATCCCAAATCCCAAATCCCACCCCCAAATCGCGCCCCCAAATCCCAAATCGCGCCCCCAACTCCCAAATCGCGCCCCCAAATCCCAAATCCCGATCCCAAATCCCAAATCCCGACCCCAAATCCCAAATCCCGATCCCAAATCCCATTCCCGCCCCCAAATCCCAAATCCCACCCCCAAAATCCCAAACCCCGCCCCATTTCCGACCCCAAATCCCGCCCCATTTCCGCCCCCAAATCCCAAATCGCGACACCAAATCCCGCCCCAAATCCCATTCCCGATCCCAAATCCCAAACCCCGCCCCGTTCCCGACCCCAAATCCCGCCCCCAAATCCCAAATCCCGACCCCAAATCGCGACCCCAAATCCCAAACCCCGCCCCATTTCCGATCCCAAATCCCAATTCCATTTCCGATCCCGAATCCCGACCCCAAATCCCAAACCCCGCCCCGTTCCCGACCCCAAATCCCGACCCCATTTCCGATCCCAAATCGCATCCCCCCCCCATTTCCGACCCCAAATCCCGATCCCAAATCCCAAATCCGATTCCCGCCCCCAAATCGCATCCCCGCCCCATTTCCGATCCCGAATCCCGACCCCAAATCCCAAACCCCGCCCCATTTCCGCCCCCAAATCCCAAATCGCGACACCAAATCCCGCCCCAAATCCCATTCCCGATCCCATTCCCGATCCCAAATCCCAAATCCCATTCCCCACCCCATTTCCGCCCCCAAATCCCATTCCCGACCCCAAATCGCGCCCCCAAATCCCAAATCGCGCCCCCAAATCCCAAATCGCGACCCCAAATCCCAAATCGCGACCCCAAATCCCATTCCCGATCCCAAATCCCGATCCCAAATCCCAAATCGCGCCCCCAAATCCCAAATCCCGACCCCAAATCCCAAATCCCGCCCCGATCCCATTTCCGACCCCAAATCGCGACCCCAAATCCCAAATCCCATTCCCCTCTCCTTCCCCGCCCCCAAATCCCGACCCCAAATCCTATTCCCGCCCCCAAATCCCAAATCCCATTCCCCGCCCCATTTCCGACCCCAAATCCCAAACCCCGCCCCATTCCCGACCCCAAATCCCAAACCCCGCCCCATTTCCGACCCCAAATCGCGACCCCAAATCATTTCCGATCCCATTCCCGCCCCCAAATCCCAAACCCCGCCCCATTCCCGCCCCCAAATCCCAATTCCATTTCCGATCCCGAATCCCGACCCCAAATCCCAAACCCCGCCCCGTTTCCGACCCCAAATCGCGACCCCAAATCCCAAACCCCGCCCCATTTCCGATCCCAAATCCCAAACCCCGCCCCATTTCCGACCCCAAATCGCGACCCCAAATCCCACCCCCAAAATCCCAAATCCCGCCCCATTTCCGCCCCCAAATCCCAAATCCGATTCCCGCCCCCAAATCGCATCCCCGCCCCACTCCCGACCCCAAATCGCGACCCCATTTCCGATCCCAAATCCCAAATCCCACCCCCAAATCGCGCCCCCAAATCCCAAATCGCGCCCCCAAATCCCAAATCCCGACCCCAAATCCCAAATCGCGCCCCCAAATCCCGACCCCAAATCCCAAATCCCGCCCCGATCCCATTCCCGACCCCAAGTCCCAAACCCCGCCCCGTTCCCGACCCCAAATCCCGACCCCATTTCCGATCCCAAATCGCATCCCCCCCCCCATTTCCGACCCCAAATCCCGACCCCAAATCCCAAACCCCGCCCCGTTTCCGATCCCAAATCCCACCCCCAAAATCCCACCCCCAAAATCCCAAATCCCGCCCCATTTCCGCCCCCAAATCCCAAATCCGATTCCCGCCCCCAAATCGCATCCCCGCCCCACTCCCGACCCCAAATCGCGACCCCATTTCCGATCCCAAATCCCAAATCCCACCCCCAAATCGCGACCCCAAATCCCAAATCCCGACCCCAAATCCCAAATCCCGACCCCAAATCCCATTCGCGCCCCCAAATCCCGACCCCAAATCCCAAATCCCGACCCCAAATCCCATTCGCGCCCCCAAATCCCGACCCCAAATCCCAAATCCCGACCCCAAATCCCATTCCCGCCCCCAAATCCCAAATCGCGCCCCCAAATCCCAAATCCCGATCCCAAATCGCGCCCCCAAATCCCATTCGCGCCCCCATTGCCGCTGCGCTCCGCCCTGGCCTGGGCGGGGCCGCGAACAAAAAGGAGAAAAAGTTTTTTGGGGGCGGCGAAAAGAAAAAAAGGAAAAAAAAAGAAAAAAGGAAAAAAGAAAAGGAAAGAACCATCGCGAACTTCGCCCAAAATTTTTTGGGATCGCGGCGAAAACTTTTTGGGATTCCGGGAAAGTTTTTGGGATTTCGGGAAAGTTTTGGGATCGCGGCGAAACTTTTGGGATTTTCGGGAAAGTTTTGGGATCGCGGCAAAACTTTTTGGGATCGCGGCAAAACTTTTGGGATTCCGAGGATTTTTTGGGATTTTTTGGGATCGTCCGGGGGATTTTTTTGGGATCGTTCGGAGGATTTTTTTGGGATCGTTCCGAGGATTTTTTTGGGATCGTTCCGGGGGATTTTTTTGGGATCGTTCCGAGGATTTTTTTGGGATCGTTCCGGGGGATTTTTTTGGGATCGTTCCGAGGATTTTTTTGGGATCGTTCCGAGGATTTTTTTGGGATCGTTCCGGGGGATTTTTTTGGGATCGTTCCGAGGATTTTTTTGGGATTTTTTGGGAGGATCCTCCCCGGAGCTCCCCCAGGGATGTGGCAGAGCTGAGCGAGGCCGCGGTGAGTGAGAGGATTTGGGGGAAAAACGGGAAAATTTGGGAATTTTGGGGGGAAAATCGGGAATTTTGGGGGGAAATCGGGAATTTGGGGGGGGGAAGTGGGAATTTGGGGGAAAAGTGGGAAAAATCGGGAATTTTGGGGGGAAATCGGGAATTTTGGGGGGGGGAAATCGGGAATTTGGGGGGGAATCGGGGATTTTGGGGGGGGAAATCGGGAATTTTGGGGGGAATCGGGAATTTGGGGGAGAAAGAGGGAATTTGGGGGGGAAAATCGGGAATTTGGGGGGAAAAGTGGGAATTTGGGGGGGAAATCGGGAATTTTTGGGGGGGAAAGCGGGAAAAATCAGGAATTTGGGAGGGGAAAATTGGGAAAAATCGGGAATTTGGGGGGGGAGTGGGAATTTGGGGGAAAAGCGGGAAAGATCGGGAATTTGGGGGGAAAATCGGGAATTTTGGGGGGAAAATTCGGGAATTTTAGGGGGAAATCGGGAATTTTGGGGGGAAAATCGGGAATTTGGGGGGGAAAATCGGGAAAATTCGGGAATTTTGGGGGAAAATCGGGAATTTTGGGGGGAAAGTCGGGAATTTTGGGGGGAAAAGAGGGAATTTGGGGGGGGAAGCGGGAAAATTTGGGAATTTTAGGGGGGAAAAAACGGAATTTTTGGGGGGGAAGAGGGAATTTGGGGGAAAGCAGGAAAAATTTGGGAATTTGGGGGGGAAAAAAACGGAATTTTTTGGGGGGGAAGAGGGAATTTGGGGGGAAAAGCAGGAAAAATCGGGAATTTTGGGGGGAAAAAACGGAATTTTGGGGGGGGGAAGAGGGAATTCTGGGGGGAAAAGCGGGAAAAATTTGGGAATTTGGGGGGGAAAAAAACGGAATTTTTTTGGGGGGAAGAGGGAATTTGGGGGGAAAAGCGGGAAAAATCGGGAATTTTGGGGGGAAAAAACGGAATTTTGGGGGGGGAAGAGGGAATTCTTGGGGGAAAAGCGGGAAAAATTTGGGAATTTGGGGGGAGGGAATGGGAATTTGGGGGAAAAATTGGAATTTGGGGGGAAAATTGGGAAAAATCGGGAATTTTGGGGGAAAAAACGGAATTTTTGGGGGGGAAGAGGGAATTCTGGGGGGGAAAGAGGGAAAAATCGGGAATTTGGGGTGGAAAAAACCGAAATTTTTTTGGGGGGGGGAAGAGGGAATTCTGGGGGGGGGAAAGGGAATGGGAATTTGGGGGAAAAGCAGGAAAAATTTGGGAATTTTGGGGGGGAAAATCGGGAATTTGGGGGTGGAAAAAAGGGAATTTTGGGGTGGAAAAGTGGGAATTTGGGGAGGAAAAAATGAGAATTGGGAAAATTGAGAAAAGCAGGAATTGGGATTTTTGTGAGGAAAAACAGGAATTGGGATTTTTGGGAAGAAAAGCAGGAATTGGGATTTTTGTGAGGAAAAACAGGAATTGGGATTTTTGGGAGGAAAGCAGGAATTGGGATTTTTGGGAGGAAAGCAGGAATTGGGATTTTTTTTGGAAGAAAAGCAGGAATTGGGATTTTTGGGAGAGAAGCAGGAATTGGGATTTTTGGGAGAAAAGCAGGAATTGGGGTTTTTGGGAGAGAAGCAGGAATTGGGATTTTTTTGGGGAGAAAAGCAGGAATTGGGATTTTTGGGAGGAAAAGCAGGAACTGGGATTTTTGGGAGGAAAAGCAGGAATTGGGATTTTTGGGAGAGAAGCAGGAATTGGGATTTTTGGGAGGAAAAGCAGGATTTGGGATTTTTGGGGGGGAAAGTGAGAATTGGGATTTTTGGGGAGAAAAGCAGGAATTGGGATTTTTTTTGGAAGAAAAGCAGGAATTGGGATTTTTTGGGGAGAAAAGCAGGAATTGGGATTTTTGGGAGGAAAGCAGGAATTGGGATTTTTTTGGGAGAAAAAGAGGAATTGGGATTTTTGGGGGGAAAAGCAAAAATTGGGATTTTTTTGGGGAGAAAAGCAGGATTTGGGATTTTTTTGGGAAGAAAAACAGGAAGAGTGGAATTTGTGGGGGAGGATTCCGAGAATGGGGGGGGGGGGAGGGAATGAGTAACGGGAACGGGAGGGAACAGCGGGATCGGGATCGGGATCGGGATCGGGGTTGGGATCGGGATCAGGGGACACCGGGAATGGGATCGGGAATGGGATCAGGATCGGGATCGGGATTGGGATCGGGATCAGGGGGACACTGGGAATGGGATCAGGATCGGGAATGGGGTTGGGATCGGGATTGGGATGGGGATCGGGATTGGGATCGGGGACACTGGGAATGGGATCGGGAATGGGATTGGGATTGGGATCAGGGGACACCGGGAATGGGATCGGGACTGGGATCAGGATCAGGGGACACCGGGAATGGGATCGGGATCAGGAATGGGGTTGGGATCGGGATTGGGATCGGGGACACTGGGAATGGGATCGGGAATGGGATTGGGATTGGGATCAGGGGGACAATGGGACTGGGATCAGGATTGGGATCAGGGGACACCGGGAATGGGAATGGGATTGGGATTGGGATTGGGATTGGGATCAGGGGACAATGGGAATGGGAATGGGATTGGGATTGGGATTGGGATTGGGATCAGGGGACAATGGGAATGGGATTGGGATCGGGATTGGGATTGGGATTGGGATTGGGATCAGGGGACAATGGGAATGGGATCGGGGGTCCCGGGGGGGACACTGAGAATGGGATTGGGATTGGGATCAGGATCGGGACTGGGATCGGGATTGGAATCAGGGATTGGGATTGGGATCAGGGGACACCTGGAACGAGATCAGGATCAGGAATGGGGGGGGACAATGGGAATGGGATCGGGACTGGGACTGGGATTGGGATGAGGATTGGGATTGGGATTGGGATCAGGGGACACCGGGAATGGGATCTGGATTGGGATTGGGGGACACTGGGAATGGGACCGGGATTGGGATTGGGTTTGGGATCAGGGGGACAATGGGATCTGGATTGGGATTGGGATTGGGATCGGGATTGGGATCAGGGGACACCGGGAATGGGATCAGGATCGGGAATGGGGTTGGGATCGGGATTGGGATCAGGGGACACTGGGATTGGGATCGGGGACAATAGGAATGGGATTAGATTGGGATTGGGACACCGGGAATGGGATTGGGATTGGGATCGGGAATGGGATCAAGGCAACACTGGGAATGGGATTTGGGATCCCGGGGGGGACACTGGGAATGGGATCAGGATTGGGATCAGAGGACACTGGGAATGGGATCGAGATTGGGATTGGGATCGGGATCAGAGGCCCCCAGGAATGGGATTTGTGGTCCTGGGGGGGACACTGGGATTGGGATTGGGATCAGGGGACACAGGGAATGGGATCGGAAATGGGAATGGGATCAGGATCGGGATCAGGATTGGGATCAGGGGACACCGGGAATGGGATCGGGAACGGGATTAGGGGACAATGGGAATGGGATTGGGGTCAGGATTGGGATCGGGATCAAGGGACACCGGGAATGGGACCGGGATTGGGATCAGGGGACACTGGGAATGGGATCAGGATTGGGATCAGGATTGGGATTGGGATTGGGATCAGGGGACACCAGGAATGGGATCGGGAATGGGACCGGGATTGGGATTGGGATTGGGATTGGGATCGGGAATGGGATCAAGGCGACACTGGGAATGGGATTTGGGGTCCCGGGGGGGACACTGGGATCGGGATCAGGGGACACCGGGAATGGAATCGGATTGGGACACTGGGAATGGGATCGGGGACAATGGGATTTTTTTGGGATCGAATCCCCCTCCCCTAATTCCCGAATTTCCCTCCCCCAGGGCGGCGATGAAGCCCCTCCCCCACTCCTGCTTGGGGTTGGGATTTTTGGGGGGATTTTTTTGGGCTTTTTGGGGATTTTTTTGGGGTTTTTTTGGGGGATTTTTTGGTGGGATTTTCTTGATTTTGGGATATTTTGGGTGGATTTTTTTGGGATTTTTGGGGGATTTTCTTGATTTTGGGGTATTTTGGGTGGATTTTTTGGGGGGATTTTTTGCTGGGATTTTCTTGATTTTGGGGTATTTTGGGTGGATTTTTTGGGGGATTTTTTGGTAGGATTTTTTTGATTTTGGGGTCTTTTGGGTGGATTTTTGGGGGGGATTTTTTGGTGGGATTTTTTTGATTTTGGGGGATTTTGTGTGGATATTTTGGGGATTTTTTGCTGGGATTTTTTTGATTTCGGGGTCTTTTGGGTGGATTTTTTTGGGGATTTTTTTGATTTTGGGGTATTTTGGGTGGATTTTTTGGGGGATTTTTTGGTGGGATTTTTTTGATTTTGGGGTATTTTGGGTGGATTTTTTGGGGATTTTTTGGTGGGATTTTTTTGATTTTGGGGTTTTTTTTGGGGATTTTTTGCTGGGTTTTTTTGATTTCGGGGTATTTTGGGTGGATTTTTTTGGGGATTTTTTTGGGATCGAACCCCCCTCCCCTAATTCCCGAATTTCCCTCCCCCAGGGCGGCGATGAAGCCCCTCCCCCACTCCTGCTTGGGGTTGGGATTTTTTTGGGGTTTTTTTGGGGATTTTTTGGTGGGATTTTCTTGATTTTGGGGTATTTTGGGTGGATTTTTTTGGGATTTTTGGGGGATTTTCTTGATTTTGGGGTATTTTGGGTGGATTTTTTTGGGATTTTTGGGGGATTTTTTTGATTTTGGGGTCTTTTGGGTGGATTTTTTGGGGGGATTTTTTGCTGGGATTTTCTTGATTTTGGGATATTTTGGGTGGATTATTTTGGGGAATTTTTTGGTGGGTTTTTTTTATTTTGGGATATTTTGGGTGGATTTTTTTGGGGATTTTTTGGTGGGATTTTCTTGATTTCGGGGTCTTTTGGGTGGATTTTTTTTGGGATTTTTTGGGGATCGAATCCCCCTCCCCTAATTCCCGAATTTCCCTCCCCCAGGGTGGCGATGAAGCCCCTCCCCCACTCCTGCTTGGGGTTGGGATTTTTTTGGGGTTTTTTGGGGGATTTTTTTTTTATTTTGGGGTATTTCGGGTGGATTTTTTGGGGTTTTTTTGGGGGGATTTTTTGGTGAGATTTTTTTGATTTTGGGGTCTTTTGGGTGGATTTTTTGGGGGGATTTTTTGCTGGGATTTTTTTGATTTTGGGATATTTTGGGTGGATTATTTTGGGGATTTTTTGGTAGGATTTTTTTGATTTTGGGGTCTTTTGGGTGGATTTTTTGGGGAATTTTTTGGTGGGATTTTCTTGATTTCGGGGTCTTTTGGGTGGATTTTTTGGTGGGATTTTCTTGATTTCGGGGTATTTTGGGTGGATTTTTCGGTGGGATTTTCTTGATTTCGGGGTATTTTGGGTGGATTTTTCGGTGGGATTTTCTTGATTTCGGGGTATTTTGGGTGGATTTTTTTGGGGATTTTTTTGGGATCGAACCCCCCGCCCCTAATTCCCGAATTTCCCTCCCCCAGGGTGGCGATGAAGCCCCTCCCCCACTCCTGCTTGGGGTTGGGATTTTTTTGGGGTTTTTTTTGGGGATTTTTTAGTGGGTTGTTTTTTAATTTTGGGGTCTTTTGGGTGGATTTTTTGGGGGGATTTTTTGGTAGGATTTTTTTGATTTTGGGGTATTTTGGGTGGATTTTTTGGGGATTTTTTGGGGGATTTTTTTGGGGATTTTTTTGATTTTGGGGTATTTTGGGTAGATTTTTTGGGGAATTTTTTGGTGGGATTTTCTTGATTTCGGGGTATTTTGGGTGGATTTTTCGGTGGGATTTTCTTGATTTCGGGGTCTTTTGGGTGGATTTTTTTGGGGATTTTTTTGGGATCGAACCCCCCGCCCCTAATTCCCGAATTTCCCTCCCCCAGGGCGGCGATGAAGCCCCTCCCCCACTCCTGCTTGGGGTTGGGATTTTTGGGGGGATTTTTTTGGGCTTTTTGGGGATTTTTTTGGGGTTTTTTTGGGGGATTTTTTGGTGGGATTTTCTTGATTTTGGGATATTTTGGGTGGATTTTTTTGGGATTTTTGGGGATTTTCTTGATTTTGGGGTATTTTGGGTGGATTTTTTGGGGGGATTTTTTGCTGGGATTTTCTTGATTTTGGGGTATTTTGGGTGGATTTTTTGGGGGATTTTTTGGTAGGATTTTTTTGATTTTGGGGTCTTTTGGGTGGATTTTTGGGGGGGATTTTTTGGTGGGATTTTTTTGATTTTGGGGGATTTTGTGTGGATATTTTGGGGATTTTTTGCTGGGATTTTTTTGATTTCGGGGTCTTTTGGGTGGATTTTTTTGGGGATTTTTTTGATTTTGGGGTATTTTGGGTGGATTTTTTGGGGGATTTTTTGGTGGGATTTTTTTGATTTTGGGGTATTTTGGGTGGATTTTTTGGGGATTTTTTGGTGGGATTTTTTTGATTTTGGGGTTTTTTTTGGGGATTTTTTGCTGGGTTTTTTTGATTTCGGGGTATTTTGGGTGGATTTTTTGGGGATTTTTTTGGGATCGAACCCCCCTCCCCTAATTCCCGAATTTCCCTCCCCCAGGGCGGCGATGAAGCCCCTCCCCCACTCCTGCTTGGGGTTGGGATTTTTTTGGGGTTTTTTTGGGGATTTTTTGGTGGGATTTTCTTGATTTTGGGGTATTTTGGGTGGATTTTTTTGGGATTTTTGGGGGATTTTCTTGATTTTGGGGTATTTTGGGTGGATTTTTTTGGGATTTTTGGGGGATTTTTTTGATTTTGGGGTCTTTTGGGTGGATTTTTTGGGGGGATTTTTTGCTGGGATTTTCTTGATTTTGGGATATTTTGGGTGGATTATTTTGGGGAATTTTTTGGTGGGTTTTTTTTATTTTGGGATATTTTGGGTGGATTTTTTTGGGGATTTTTTGGTGGGATTTTCTTGATTTCGGGGTCTTTTGGGTGGATTTTTTTTGGGATTTTTTGGGGATCGAATCCCCCTCCCCTAATTCCCGAATTTCCCTCCCCCAGGGTGGCGATGAAGCCCCTCCCCCACTCCTGCTTGGGGTTGGGATTTTTTTGGGGGTTTTTTGGGGGATTTTTTTTTTATTTTGGGGTATTTCGGGTGGATTTTTTGGGGTTTTTTTGGGGGATTTTTTGGTGAGATTTTTTTGATTTTGGGGTCTTTTGGGTGGATTTTTTGGGGGGATTTTTTGCTGGGATTTTTTTGATTTTGGGATATTTTGGGTGGATTATTTTGGGGATTTTTTGGTAGGATTTTTTTGATTTTGGGGTCTTTTGGGTGGATTTTTTGGGGAATTTTTTGGTGGGATTTTCTTGATTTCGGGGTCTTTTGGGTGGATTTTTTGGTGGGATTTTCTGATTTCGGGGTATTTTGGGTGGATTTTTCGGTGGGATTTTCTTGATTTCGGGGTATTTTGGGTGGATTTTTCGGTGGGATTTTCTTGATTTCGGGGTATTTTGGGTGGATTTTTTTGGGGATTTTTTTGGGATCGAACCCCCCGCCCCTAATTCCCGAATTTCCCTCCCCCAGGGTGGCGATGAAGCCCCTCCCCCACTCCTGCTTGGGGTTGGGATTTTTTTGGGGTTTTTTTTGGGGATTTTTTAGTGGGTTGTTTTTTAATTTTGGGGTCTTTTGGGTGGATTTTTTGGGGGATTTTTTGGTAGGATTTTTTTGATTTTGGGGTATTTTGGGTGGATTTTTTGGGGATTTTTTGGGGGATTTTTTTGGGGATTTTTTTGATTTTGGGGTATTTTGGGTAGATTTTTTGGGGAATTTTTTGGTGGGATTTTCTTGATTTCGGGGTATTTTGGGTGGATTTTTCGGTGGGATTTTCTTGATTTCGGGGTATTTTGGGTGGATTTTTTTGGGGATTTTTTTGGGATCGAACCCCCCGCCCCTAATTCCCGAATTTCCCTCCCCCAGGGTGGCGATGAAGCCCCTCCCCCACTCCTGCTTGGGGTTGGGATTTTTTTGGGGTTTTTTTTGGGGATTTTTTAGTGGGTTGTTTTTTAATTTTGGGGTCTTTTGGGTGGATTTTTTGGGGGGATTTTTTGGTAGGATTTTTTTGATTTTGGGGTATTTTGGGTGGATTTTTTGGGGATTTTTTGGGGGATTTTTTTGGGGATTTTTTTGATTTTGGGGTATTTTGGGTAGATTTTTTGGGGAATTTTTTGGTGGGATTTTCTTGATTTCGGGGTCTTTTGGGTGGATTTTTTGGTGGGATTTTCTTGATTTCGGGGTCTTTTGGGTGGATTTTTTTGGGGATTTTTTTGGGATCGAACCCCCCGCCCCTAATTCCCAAATTCCCCTCCCCCAGGGTGGCGATGAAGCCCCTCCCCCACTCCTGCTTGGGGTTGGGATTTTTTTGGGGTTTTTTTGGGGATTTTTTAGTGGGTTTTTTTTTTATTTTGGGGTCTTTTGGGTGGATTTTTTTGGGGGATTTTTTGGTGGGATTTTCTTGATTTTGGGGTATTTTGGGTGGATTTTTTGGGGGGATTTTTTGGTGGGATTTTTTTGATTTTGGGGGATTTTGTGTGGATATTTTGGGGAATTTTTTGGTGGGATTTTTTTGATTTTGGGATATTTTGGGTGGATTTTTTGGGGGATTTTTTGGTGGGATTTTTTTGATTTTGGGATATTTTGGGTGGATTTTTTGGGGGGATTTTTTGCTGGGATTTTTTTGATTTTGGGATATTTTGGGTGGATTTTTTTGGGGATTTTTTGGTAGGATTTTCTTGATTTCGGGGTCTTTTGGGTGGATTTTTTTGGGGATTTTTTTGATTTCGGGATATTTTGGGTGGATTTTTTTGGGGATTTTTTTGGGATCGAACCCCCCGCCCCTAATTCCCGAATTTCCCTCCCCCAGGGCGGCGATGAAGCCCCTCCCCCACTCGCGCCTGTCCCTTTTGGGGGCAGCCCTGGGGGTCTCGGTCACCATCGGCTTCACCCTGCAGCTCCTGGGGGGAGCCCAGAGGCAGCGGTGAGTCCCAAAATCCCAAAATTCCCCAGGGAAAACCCGAAATTCCAGAGGGAAAACCCCAAATTTTGGGGGGGAAACCCAAAATTCTGAAGGGAAAACCCCAAATTCCAAAGGGAAATCCCAAAATTCCCCCAGGGAAAACCCAAAATTCCGAAGAGGAAACAAAAATTTCGGAGGGAAAACCCAAAATTCTGGAGGGAAAACCCCAAATTCCAAAGGGAAATCCCAAAATTCCAGAGAGAAAAACCTAAATTTTGGGGGGAAACACAAAATTCCAGAGGGAAAGACAAAATTCCGAAGGGGAAAACTCCAAATTTTGGAGGGAAACCAAAAAATTTCGGAGGGAAACCCCAAAAATTCCAAAGGGAAAAACCTAAATTTTGGTAGGAAACCCCAAAATTCCAAAGGGAAAAACCCAAATTTTGGGGGGGAAACCCAAAATTCTGAAGGGAAAACCCCAAATTCCAAAGGGAAATCCCAAAATTCCCGAGAAAAAACCTGAAATTCCAAAGGGAAAACCCAAATTTTGGGGGGGAAACCCAAAATTCGGAGGGAAAAACCAAAATTCCAAAGGGAAATCCCAAAATTCCCCCAGGGAAAACCCCAAATTCCAAAGGGAAATCCAAAATTTCAGAGGGAAAGGCAAAATTCCGAAGGGAAAACTCGAAATTTTTTGGAGGGAAACCAAAAAATTTCGGAGGGAAAAACCCAAATTTTGGAGGAAACCCCAAAAATTCCGAAGAGAAAAACCCAAATTTTGGTAGGAAAGCCCAAAATTGGAGAGGGAAAAGCCCAAATTTTGGTAGGAAACCCCAAAATTCCAAAGGGAAAAACCCAAATTTTGGGGGGGAAACCCAAAATTCCGAAGGGAAAAACCCAAATTTTGGGGGGAAAGCCCAAAATTACAGAGGGAAAAACCCAAATTTTGGTAGGAAACCCCAAAATTCCAAGGGGAAAAACCCAAATTTTGGTAGGGAACCCCAAAATTGGAGAGGGAAAAACCCCAAATTTTGGTAGGAAACCCCAAAATTAGAGCGGGAAAACCCAAATTTTGGGGGGGGAACCCAAAATTCCGAAGGGAAAACCCCAAATTCCAAAGGGAAATCCCAAAATTTCCCCAGGGAAAACCCAAAATTCAGAAGAGGAAACAAAAATTTCGGAGAGAAACCAAAAAATTCCGAAGGGAAAAACCCAAATTTTGGAAGGAAAGCCCAAAAATTCCGAAGGGAAAAACCCAAATTTTGGAGGGAAACCAAAAAATTTTGGAGGGAAAAACCCAAATTTTGGTAGGAAAGCCCAAAATTTTGGAGGGAAAAACCCAAATTTTGGAAGGAAACCAAAAATTTCGGAGGGAAAAACCCAAATTTTGGTAGGAAACCCCAAAATTAGAGAGGGAAAAACCCAAATTTTTGGGGGAAACCCCAAAATTTCGGAGGGAAAAACCCAAATTTTGGTAGGAAACCCCAAAATTAGAGAGGGAAAAACCCAAATTTTGGGGGGGAACCCCAAAATTTCGGAGGGAAAAACCCAAATTTTGGTAGGAAAGCCCAAAATTAGAGAGGGAAAAACCCAAATTTTGGTAGGAAATCCCAAAATTAGAGAGGGAAAAACCCAAATTTTGGGGGGAAACCCCAAAAAGTTTGAATACCTCAAAATTGGAGAGGGAAAAGCCCAAATTTTGGTAGGAAACCCCAAAATTCCAAAGGGAAAAACCCAAATTTTGGGGGGGAAACCCAAAATTCCGAAGGGAAAAACCCAAATTTTGGGGGGAAAGCCCAAAATTACAGAGGGAAAAACCCAAATTTTGGTAGGAAACCCCAAAATTCCAAGGGGAAAAACCCAAATTTTGGTAGGGAACCCCAAAATTGGAGAGGGAAAAACCCCAAATTTTGGTAGGAAACCCCAAAATTAGAGCGGGAAAACCCAAATTTTGGGGGGGGAACCCAAAATTCCGAAGGGAAAACCCCAAATTCCAAAGGGAAATCCCAAAATTTCCCCAGGGAAAACCCAAAATTCAGAAGAGGAAACAAAAATTTCGGAGAGAAACCAAAAAATTCCGAAGGGAAAAACCCAAATTTTGGAAGGAAAGCCCAAAAATTCCGAAGGGAAAAACCCAAATTTTGGAGGGAAACCAAAAAATTTTGGAGGGAAAAACCCAAATTTTGGTAGGAAAGCCCAAAATTTTGGAGGGAAAAACCCAAATTTTGGAAGGAAACCAAAAATTTCGGAGGGAAAAACCCAAATTTTGGTAGGAAACCCCAAAATTAGAGAGGGAAAAACCCAAATTTTTGGGGGAAACCCCAAAATTTCGGAGGGAAAAACCCAAATTTTGGTAGGAAACCCCAAAATTAGAGAGGGAAAAACCCAAATTTTGGGGGGGAACCCCAAAATTTCGGAGGGAAAAACCCAAATTTTGGTAGGAAAGCCCAAAATTAGAGAGGGAAAAACCCAAATTTTGGTAGGAAATCCCAAAATTAGAGAGGGAAAAACCCAAATTTTGGGGGGAAACCCCAAAAAGTTTGAATACCTCAAAATTGGAGAGGGAAAAACCCAAATTTTGGTAGGAAACTCCAAAATTTTGGAGGGAAAAACCCAAATTTTGGGGGGAAACCCAAAATTCCGAAGGGAAAAACCCAAATTTTGGAAGGAAACCCCAAAATTAGAGAGGGAAAAACCCAAATTTTGGGGGGAAACCCCAAAAAATTTGAAAACCCCAAAATTGGAGAGGGAAAAACCCAAATTTTGGTAGGGAACCCCAAAATTTCGGAGGGAAAAACCCAAATTTTGGGGGGAAACCCAAAATTCCAAAGGGAAAAACCCAAATTTTGGTAGGAAAGCCCAAAATTCCCGAGGGAAACCCCAAAATTCGGTGGAATTTTCTGGAATTTCGGCGCAGCTATTGCGATAGAAGTGCAATCTGGGTGTGAAATGTCGCGATTTCGGTGAGGCTTTTTGGAATTTGAGCGCAAATATCGCGACATAAAAGCACAGTATCGCGATATGGGTGAACGCTGTCGGGATTTAGGGGTGAAATATCGCGATTTTAATGGGATTTTATTGAATTTCGATGCAAATATCGCGATATGAGTGCTCGATATCAATATCCAGGTGTGAAATATCGCGATTTTAATAGGATTTTGTTGAATTTTAGCCCAAATATCGTGACATAAATCCCCGATGTCGCGATACAAATGAACGCTATCAGTACCTAGGCGTGAAATATCACAATTTCAATGGGATTTTTTTAAAATTTCAATGCAAATATCGCGACACAAACGCACAGTATCGCGATATGAGTGAACGCTGTCGGGATTTAGGGGTGAAATATCGCGATTTCTGGGCGATTTTTTCAAATTTCGATGCAAATATCGCGATATGAGTGCTCGATATCAGTATCCAGGTGTGAAATATCGCGATTTCTGGGCGATTTTCTCTGATTTTAGTGCAAATATCGCGATATGAGCACTCGACATTGCAATCTGGGTGTGAAATGTCGCGATTTCGGTGAGGCTTTTTGGAATTTGAGCACAAATATCGCAACACGAACGCACGATATCGCGATATGAGTGAATGCTGTCGGGATTTAGGGGTGAAATATCGCGAGTTCTGTGCGATTTTCTCCGATTTTAGTCCAAATATCGCGATTTTGTTGCTATTTTCTCAAATTTTAGTCCAAATATCGCGATTTCAGTGCCATTTCCTCCGATTTTAGTCCGAATATCGCGATTTCAGTGCCGTTTTCTCGAATTTTAGTCCAAATATCACGATTTCAGTGCCATTTTCTAATATTTTAGCCCAAATATTGTGATTTCAGTGCAATTCTCTCAAATTTTAGTCCGAATATCGCAATTTTGTTGCGATTTCCTCCGATTTTAGTCCGAATATCGCGATTTCAGTGCCATTTTCTCTGATTTTAGTCCAAATATCGCGATTTCAGTGCGGTTTTCTAATATTTTAGTCCAAATATCGCGATTTCGGTGCCATTTTCTCAGATTTTAGTCCAAACATCACAATATCAGTGCTCGATATCAGAACCCAGGTGTGAAATATCGCGATTTCTGGGCGGTGTTTTTTTTGGAATTTCAGTACAAATATCGTGATATCGCGATTTTGGGAGGGTTCGGGTGTGAAATATCGCGATTTCTGTGCGATTGTCTCGAATTCTTGTGCAAATATCGCGATATGAGCGCTCGAGATTGCAATCTAGGTGTGACATATCACAATTTCAATGGGATTTTCTCGAATTTTAGCGCAAATATCGCGATGGAAGTGCACACCATTGCAACGCGGGTGTGAAATATTTGCCATTTCAATGTAATTTTTTTAAATTTTGGCACAAATATCGCGACACAAACTCCCGGTATCGCGATACCAGTGCTCAATATCAATATCCACACTTGAAATATCACAATCTCAATGGGATTTTATTGAATTTTAGTCCAAATATCGCGACACAAACGCATGATATCACGATATGAGTGAACGCTGTCAGGATCTAGGTGTGAAATATCGTGATCTCAATGGGATTTTCTCCGATTTTAGTCCAAATATCGCGATTTCGGTGCCATTTTCTAATATTTTAGTCCAAATATCGCGATTTCGGTGCCATTTTCTCTGATTTTAGTCCAAATATCGCGATTTCGTTGTGATTTTCTAATATTTTAGTCCAACTATCGCGATTTCAGTGCGATTTTCAATGATTTTAGTCCAAATATCGCGATTTTGTTGCGATTTCCTCCGATTTTAGTCCAAATATCGCAATTTTGTTGCGATTTCCTCCGATTTTAGTCCAAATATCGCAATTTTCGGTGCAATTTTCTGAAATTTTAGTCCGAATATCACGATTTTGTTGCGATTTTCTCCGATTTTAGTCCAAATATCGCGATTTCAGTGCCGTTTTCTCGAATTTTAGTCCAAATATCGCGATTTCAGTGCCATTTTCTAATATTTTAGCCCAAATATTGTGATTTCAGTGCAATTCTCTCAAATTTTAGTCCGAATATCGCGATTTTGTTGCCATTTTCGATGATTTTAGTCCAACTATCGCGATTTCGGTGCCATTTTCTTACATTTTAGTCCAAATATTGTGATTTCAGTGCGATTTTCAATGATTTTAGTCCAAATATCGCGATTTCGTTGCGATTTCCTCCGATTTTAGTCCGAATATCGCGATTTCAGGGTGATTTTCAATGATTTTGGGGACAAATATCACGATTTCTGTGCCGTTTTCTTCGATTTTAGTCCAACTATCGCGATTTTCGTTGCGATTTTCTCCGATTTTAGCCCAAATATCGCGACACAAACGCACAATACCGCGATATAAACGCTCCCTATCGCGACATAACCCCCGTATCGCTCCCCCCAGCCCCCCGGCGCGCCCCCCGTGCCGCCCGCGCAGCCACGTGGTGTTCGCTTCTGTCGCGATATCTCCACACAAAGCCCCGAGATCGCGACAGAAGCGCACGACATTGCGACCTAGGCGCGAAATATCACGATTTCGGGGCGGTTTTTTCGAATTTTAGTCCAAATATCGCGATTTCAGTGCCGTTTTCTAATATTTTAGTCCAAATATCGCGATTTCAGTGCCATTTTCTAATATTTTAGTCCAAATATCGCGATTTCGGTGCCATTTTCTAATATTTTAGTCCAAACGTCGCGATTTCGGTGCAATTTTCTCAGATTTTAGTCCAAATATCGCGATTTTGGTGTGATTTTCTCTGATTTTAGTCCCAATATTGCGATTTCAGTGCCATTTTCTCGAATTTTAGTCCAAATATCGCGATTTCAGTGCCGTTTTCTCGAATTTTAGTCCAAATATCGCGATTTCAGTGCCGTTTTCTCGAATTTTAATCCAAATATCGCGACTTCAGGGCGATTTTCTAATATTTTAGTGCAAATATCGCGATTTCGGTGCAATTTTCTCTGATTTTAGCCCAAATATCGCGATTTCGGTGCGGTTTTCTCGAATTTTAGTCCAAATATCGCGATTTTGGTGTGATTTTTGATGATTTTGGGGACAAATACTGCGATTT
The DNA here is from genome assembly GCA_036785705.1 of Acanthornis magna. Taxonomy (NCBI): domain Eukaryota; kingdom Metazoa; phylum Chordata; class Aves; order Passeriformes; family Acanthizidae; genus Acanthornis; species Acanthornis magna. The sequence goes on from JAWUZG010000885.1 coordinate 32,732, forward strand.
TGGAGGGAATTTTTCTCCAATTTAAGTCCAAATATCGCGATTTCAGGGCAATTTTCTCAAATTTTAGTCCAAGTATCGTGATTTCAGTGCCATTATCGATGACTTTGGGGACAAATATCGCGATTTCAGTACAGTTTTCTCAGATTTTAGTCCAAATATCGCGATTTTGTTGCGATTTCCTCCGATTTTAGTCCAAATATCGTGATTTCAGTGCCATTTTCTAATATTTTAGTGCAAATATCGCGATTTCAGTGTGATTTTCTCCGATTTTAGTCCAAATATCGCGATTTCGGTGCAATTTCCTCCGATTTTAGCGCAAATGTCGCGATTTCAGTGCCATTTTCTAATATTTTAGCCCAAATATCGCGATTTCGGTGCCATTTTCTAATATTTTAGTGCAAATATCGTGATTTTGGTGCCATTTTCTCCGATTTTAGTCCAAATATCGCGATTTCAGTGCCGTTTTCTCGAATTTTAGTCCAAATATCACGATTTCAGTGCCATTTTCGATGATTTTAGTCCAACTATCGCGATTTCAGTGCCATTTTCGATGATTTTAGTCCAACTATCGCGATTTCAGTGCGATTTTCAATGATTTTAGTCCAAATATCGCGATTTTGTTGCGATTTCCTCCGATTTTAGTCCGAATATTGCGATTTCAGTGCAATTTTCTCCGATTTTAGTCAAAATATCGCAATTTCGGTGCAATTTTCTCCAGTTTTAGCCCAAATATCAGGATTTCAGTGCAATTTTCTCAAATTTTAGTGCAAATATCGCGATTTCGGTGCCATTTTCGATGATTTTGGGGACAAATATCACGATTTCAGTACAGTTTTCTCAAATTTTAGTCCAAATATTGCGATTTCAGTGCGATTTTCTCCGATTTTAGCCCAAATATTGCGATTTCAGTGCAGTTTTCTAATATTTTAGTGCAAATATCGTGATTTCGGTGCGATTTCCTCCGATTTTAGTCCAAATATCGCGATTTTGTTGCGATTTCCTCCGATTTTAGTCCGAATATCGCGATTTCAGGGCGATTTTCAATGATTTTGGGGACAAATATCACGATTTCTGTGCCGTTTTCTTCGATTTTAGTCCAACTATCGCGATTTTCGTTGCGATTTTCTCCGATTTTAGCCCAAATATCGCGACACAAACGCACGATATCGCGATATAAACGCTCCCTATCGCGACATAACCCCTCTATCGCTCCCCCCAGCCCCCCGGCGCGCCCCCCGTGCCGCCCGCGCAGCCACGTGGTGTTCCTGAAGACTCACAAGACGGGCGGCAGCTCGGTGGTCAACGTCCTGTCGCGATACGGAGAGTCGCGCCGGCTGCGCTTCGCCCTCCCCCAGCGCTACCAGTTCGGCTACCCCTCCCCCTTCCGGGCCCAGCGCGTGCGGGGCTTCAGAGCTGGCGAGAAATTCGATATCATTTGTCATCACATGAGGTTCGACCTTAACGAGGTGAGTTCCAAAATTCGCAATTTTTTGTGGTTTTTTGGGGATTTTTTTGCGATTTTTTTGTGAGTTTTTTTCCATTTTTGCGGATTTTTTTTGCGATTTTTTGTGATTTTTTTCTGGAATTTTTGGCGATTTTTTGGTGATTTTTTTTGGAATTTTTTTGTGATTTTTTTGTGAATTTGTTCTGATTTTTTGGGAATTTTTTGCAATTCTTTGTGATTTTTTTTCAATTTTTTTTTATTATTTCCTCAATTTTTTGTGATTTTTTTGGTGACTTTTTAAAAAAATTTTTTGCGATTTTTTGGTGATTATTTGGTGATTTTTTGCGATTTTTTGCTGGTTTTTTGCGGTTTTTTGCAATTTTTTGGAGATTTTTCTTAGAATTTTTGGGGATTTTTTTCTGATTTTCTGGTGATTTTTTTGGCTTTTTTAAAAATTTTTTTCCATTTTTTTCTGAATTTCCAAGGATTTTTCCAGAATTTTTGGTGCTCTTTCTGGAATTTTTCCCCGATTGTTTTCAGAAACATTTTTATTTTTTTTCCCAATTTTTTTGGATTTTTTTTTTCAATTTTTTTCAGATTTTTTCAGTATTTTTTTGGGAATATTTCTCTCAGCTTCGCCCTCCCTTTCCGGGCCCAGCGCGTGCGGGGCTTCAGAGCTGGCGAGAAATTCGATATCATTTGTCATCACATGAGGTTCGACCTTAACGAGGTGAGTTCCAAAATTCGCAATTTTTTGTGGTTTTTTGGGGATTTTTTTGCGATTTTTTGGTGAGTTTTTTTCCATTTTTGCGGATTTTTTTGCGATTTTTTGTGATTTTTTTCTGGATTTTTTTGCGATTTTTTGGTGATTTTTTTTGGAATTTTTTTGTGATTTTTTTGTGAATTTTTTCTGATTTTTTGTGAATTTTTTGCGATTTTTTGTGAATTTTTTTCAATTTTTTTTATGATTTCCTCAATTTTTTGTGATTTTTTTGGTGACTTTTAAAAAAATTTTTTGCGATTTTTTGGTGATTATTTGGTGATTTTTTGCGATTTTTTGCGGGTTTTTTGCGGTTTTTTGCAATTTTTTGGAGATTTTTCTTAGAATTTTTGGGGATTTTTTTCTGATTTTCTGGTGATTTTTTTGGCTTTTTTAAAAATTTTTTTCCCATTTTTTTCTGATTTTCCAAGGATTTTTCCAGAATTTTTGGTGCTCTTTCTGGAATTTTTCCCCGATTGTTTTCAGAAACATTTTTATTTTTTTTCACAATTTTTTTGGATTTTTTTTTTCAATTTTTTTCAGATTTTTTCAGTATTTTTTTGGGAATATTTCTCTCAGCTTCGCCCTCCCCTTCCGGGCCCAGCGCGTGCGGGGCTTCAGAGCTGGCGAGAAATTCGATATCATTTGTCATCACATGAGGTTCGACCTTAACGAGGTGAGAATTTAAAAATTTTGGGAAATTTGGGAATTTTTTTGTGATTTTTTTGGGCATTTTTTGCGGTTTTTTTCGGATTTTTTTCGGATTTTTTTGCCCTTTTTTTGGGGATTTTTAAAGGATTTTTTAAGGATTTTTCGAGAATTTTTGGGGGATTTAAAAAAAATTTTCCAAGAATTTTTGGTAAATTTTCGAGGGTGTTTTGAGGATTTTTTAGAGATTTTTTTGGCAAATTTTTACAATTTTTTGGAGACTTTTTTGTGATTTTTTGCAATTTTTTTGAGACTTTTTTGTGATTTTTTGCAATTTCTTTGGGAATTTTTCGCGATTTTTTGGGTGATTTTTTCAGAACTTTTGGGGAAATTTTGTGATTTTTTTCCGATTTTTTTCTGATTTTTCAAAGATTTTTCAAAGATTTTTTCAGAATTTTTGGTGGTCTTTTTAGGAATTTTCCACCGATTTTTTGAAATTTTTTGGAATTTTTTTGGTGACTTTTGAAAGATTTTTTTAAAATTTTTTGCTTTTTTTTGCAATTTTTTGGTCAATTTTTGTGATTTTTTTAGGGAAATTTTGGTGATTTTTTGTGGATTTTTTCCGAATTTTTTTGGATTTTTTTCAGATTTTTTTGCGATTTTTTCGGAATTTTTTGTGAATTTTTTTTAGGTTTTTTGGGATTTTTTTGCGATTTTTTGTGGATTTTTTGGTGAATTTTTTGTTATTTTTTTGCGATTTTTTTGCAAATTTTTTGGATTTTTTGCGATGTTTTGGTGATTTTTTGCGATTTTTTGGTGATTTTTTTGAGGATTTTTTCCGAATTTTTGGGGGTTTTTTTGGGATTTCTTTGCGACTTTTTGGTGATTTTTTGCAATTTTCGGGGAATTTTTTTGCGGTTTTTTGGTGATTTTTTTTCAATTTTTGGGGAATTTTTTGCGATTTTTTTGAGGTCTTTTTCAGAATTTTTGGCGCTTTTTTAGGATTTTTTGCCATTTTTTTCTGATTTTTTTTTTTAAATTTTTCTCCAAGATTTTTCAAATTTTTTTTATTTTTTTCCAATTTTTTTCAGACTTTTTTTGATTTTTTCGATTTTTTTTCGATTTTTTTTCTGATTTTTTTGCAATTTTTTTTGCAATTTTTTTGCAATTTTTCTGTCAGTTTTTGTGATTTTTTTGTGGATTTTTTCCGAATTTTTTTCGGATTCTTTCAGATTTTTTTGCGATTTTTTGCAATTTTTTTGGAATTTTTTGCGAATTTTTTTTAGGTTTTTTGGGATTTTTTTGCGATTTTTTGTGGATTTTTTTGTGACTTTTTTGCGGTTTTTTGCGATTTTTTTCCGAATTTTTTGCGATTTTTTTAGGGTTTTTGTGATTTTTTTGTGGTTTTTTTGGTGATATTTTCAGAATTTTGGGGGATTTTTTGGGGGGAATTTTTTACAATTTTTCTTGGAATTTTTTGCGATTTTTTGGCGACTTTTCCAGAAATTTTTGCCATTTTTTTACAATTTTTTAAAAGTTTTTTGTGATTTTTTTGTGAATTTTTTCTGATTTTTTGTGAATTTTTTGCGATTTTTTCGTGATTTTTTTTCAATTTTTTTTTTTATTGTTTCCCCAATTTTTTGTGATTTTTTGGGTAATTTTTTTGGAATTTTTTGCGATTTTTTGGGGAATATTTAAAAATTTTGGGAAATTTGGGAATTTTTTTTGTGGTTTTTTTTTTTTTTTGCATTTTTTGCATTTTTTTCTGATTTTTTGAGGATTTTTTGCCCTTTTTTTGGGGATTTTTAAAGGATTTTTTTGAGGATTTTTTGAGGGATTTTTTAAAAATTTTCCAAGATTTTTTGATACATTTTCGAAGGATTTTTTTGAGATTTTTTTTGAGATTTTTTGGCAATTTTTTGCAATTTTTTTGAGACTTTTTTGTGATTTTTTGCAATTTCTTTGGGAATTTTTTGCGATTTTTTGGGTGATTTTTTCAGAACTTTTGGGGAAATTTTGTGATTTTTTTCCGATTTTTTTCTGATTTTTCAAAGATTTTTCAAAGATTTTTTCAGAATTTTTGGTGGTCTTTTTAGGAATTTTCCACCGATTTTTTGAAATTTTTTGGAATTTTTTTGGTGATTTTTGAAAGATTTTTTTAAAATTTTTTGCTATTTTTTTGCAATTTTTTGGTCAATTTTTGTGATTCTTTTAGGGAAATTTTGGTGATTTTTTGTGGATTTTTTCCGAATTTTTTTCGGATTTTTTTCCGATTTTTTTGCGATTTTTTCGGAATTTTTTGTGAATTTTTTTTAGGTTTTTTGGGATTTTTTTGCGATTTTTTGTGGATTTTTTGGTGAATTTTTTGTTATTTTTTTGCGATTTTTTTGCAAATTTTTTGGATTTTTTGCGATGTTTTGGTGATTTTTTGCGATTTTTTGGTGATTTTTTTGAGGATTTTTTCCGAATTTTTGGGGGTTTTTTGGGGATTTCTTTGCGATTTTTTGGTGATTTTTTGCAATTTTCGGGGAATTTTTTTGTGTTTTTTTTGTGATTTTTTTTCAATTTTTGGGGAATTTTTTGCGATTTTTTTGAGGTCTTTTTCAGAATTTTTGGCGATTTTTTAGGATTTTTTGCCATTTTTTTCTGATTTTTTTAAAAATTTTTCTCCAAGATTTTTCAAATTTTTTTTATTTTTTTCCAATTTTTTTCAGACTTTTTTTGATTTTTTCGATTTTTTTTCGATTTTTTTTCCGATTTTTTTGCAATTTTTTTTGCGATTTTTTTGCAATTTTTCTGTCAGTTTTTGTGATTTTTTTGTGGATTTTTTTTCCGAATTTTTTTCGGATCTTTTCAGATTTTTTTGCGATTTTTTGCGATTTTTTTGGAATTGTTTGCGAATTTTTTTTAGGTTTTTTGGGATTTTTTTGCGATTTTTCGTGGATTTTTTTGTGACTTTTTGGCGATTTTTTGCGATTTTTTCAGAATTTCTTGCGAATTTTTTTTAGGTTTTTTGCGATTTTTTGGTGATTTTTTGGAGATTTTTTCAGAATTTTGGGGGATTTTGGGGGGGAATTTTTCACAATTTTTCTTGGAATTTTTTGCGATTTTTTGGCGACTTTTCCAGAAATTTTTGCCATTTTTTTTACGATTTTTTCAGAATTTTTTGGTGATTTTTTAGGAATTTTTCCCCAATTTTTTTCAGTTTTTTTCTTCTAATTTTTTGGGAGTTTTTTTGGTTTTTTTGGGAATATTTCTCTCAGCTTCGCCCTCCCTTTCCGGGCCCAGCGCGTTCGGGGATTCAGACCTGGAGAAAAATTCGATATCATTTGTCATCACATGAGATTTGATCTCAATGAGGTGACTTCCAAAATTCACAATTTTTTGTGGTTTTTTTGGGATTTTTTGGGGGATTTTTTGGGGATTTTTGGGGGATTTTTTAATGATTTTTTTCTGATTTTTTTTCTGATTTTTTGCGATTTTTTGTGAGTTTTTTTTTTATTTTTGCGGATTTTTTTTGCGATTTTTTGTGATTTTTTTCTGGAATTTTTGGCGATTTTTTGGTGATTTTTTGGTGATTTTTAAAAATTTTTTTAAAATTTTTTTGTGAATTTTTTCTGATTTTTTGGGAATTTTTTGCGATTTTTTGTGAATTTTTTTCAATTTTTTTTATGATTTCCTCAATTTTTTGTGATTTTTTTGGTGACTTTTAAAAAAAATTTTTTGCGATTTTTTGGTGATTATTTGGTGATTTTTTGCGATTTTTTGCAATTTTTTGGAGGTTTTTTTTGAATTTTTGGGTTTCTTTCTGATTTTCTGGTGATTTTTTTTTTTTTTTTCCGATTTTTTTCTGATTTTCCAAGGATTTTTTCAGAATTTTTGGTGCTCCCCAGAATTTTTTGTGATTTTTACGGTTTTTTTTGCGATTTTTTGGTAATTTTTTAAAAAATTTTTTGTTTTTTTTTTAAAATTTTTAATTTTTTTTTTTTTTTTTTTGGATTTTTTTTTTTTTTTTACAAAAAATGCCTGAAAAAAAATCCAAAAACAAACTCACAAAAATTGAAAAAAATTCCCCAAAACATTTTAAAAAAAATCCAGAAAAACCTGAAAAAATCTGCAAAAAATTGGGAAAAAAATGCCTGAAGAACCGGAAAAAAACTGGAAGAAATTGAAAAAAAAATTATAAGAAAATCCCCGAAAAATCTGAAAAAAATCTGCAAAAAAATCGAAAAAAATTCCAAAGAAACCCCCAAAAATCTGAAAAAAAATCTGAAAAAAATCTGCAAAAAATCTGCAAAAAAATCTGAAAAAAATCTGCAAAAAATAGAAAAAAAATCGGAAAAAAACAAAAAAAGTCCCAAAAAATTCCCCCAAAAAATTAGAAAAACGTCCCCAAAAAAATTACTGAAAAAATCGAAAAAAATGGAAAAAAAATATTAAAAAACCTGAAAAAATTTTTTAAAAATCGAAAAAAATAAATTTTAAAAAAAAATCGAAAAAAATTCTGAAAAAATTGAAAAAAAGTTGAAAAAAACCGAAAAAAATTCTAATAAAACACCCAAAAAATTGGAAAAAATTGGAAAAAAATTTAAAAAAAAAACGAGAAAATTCACAAAAAATTGGAAAAAAATGCCCAAAAGAATCGAAAAAAATCTGCAAAAAAATGGAAAAAAACTCAAAAAGAATCTGAAAAAATCGGAAAAAAATCGGAAAAAAATAGGAAGAAATAGGAAAAAAATCGAAAAAATTGAAAATAAAAATTTTTAAAAAAATCCCCCAAAAAAGGAAAAAATTACTAAAAAAATTGAAAAAGATTCCAAAAAAATGCCCAAAAAATGGAGAAAAAAATTCGAAAAAAATAGAAAAAATGGCGAAAAAATTTTAAAAAAACCCTAAAAAATCAAAAGGAATTCTAATGAAACTCCCAAAAAATCAGAAAAAAAAATCTCAAAAAAAATCTCAAAAAAATCGCAACAAAATCTAAAAAAAAACCCGAAAAAATCCACAAAAAATTGGAAAAAAATGCCCAAAAAAATCGAAAAAAATGTGCAAAAAATCAGGGAAAAAATAGGAAAAAAATCGAAAAAATTGACAAAAAAAATTTTTTAAAAAATCCCCCAAAAAAAGAAAAAATTACTAAAAAAATCGAAAAAGATCCCAAAAAAATGCCCAAAAAATGGAGAAAAAAATTCGAAAAAAATCGAAAAAAAATCCGAAAAAAATCGAAAAAAAATCCCAAAAAAACTCCTAAAAAATCCCAAAAAATATTAAAAAAACCTAAAAAAAAATCTGAAAAAATCAGAAAAAAACCAGAAAAAACCCAGAAAAAAAATTGAAAAAAGTCCGCAAAAAATTCCAAAAAAATTGGAAACAAATCCCAAAAAATTCCAGAAAAATTCCGAAAAAAAATCGAAAAAATCCCTAAGAAATCCCCAAAAAATGGAGAAAAAAATCGAAAAAATCCGAAAAAAATCGAGAAAAATGCCCCAAAACCCCCAAAAAAATCGGAAAAAAATCGGAAAAAAATCAGAAAAAAATAGGAAAAAATTGGAAAAAAAATCTGAAAAAAAAAAAAACCAAAAAAGGAAAAAAATTGCTAAAAAAATCGAAAAAAATCCCCAAAAAATGCCAAAAAAATTCGAAAAAAATTCGAAAAAAATCGAAAATAAATCGAAAAAAATCTCCAAAAAATAAAAAAAAAAAAACCGAAAAAAAATCGGAAAAAAATCGAAATAACCCAAATTTTTTTTTTTCTTTTCCAGATCCAAAAAGTGATGCCGAACGACAGTTGCTACTTCTCCATCGTGGTGTTTTGGGGATTTTTCTGGATTTTTTCAGGATTGGATAAAAATCGGGGAAAAATTCTAAAAAGTCAGAAAAAATTGGGGAAAAAATTCCAAAAATTTGAAAAAATGGCAAAAAAATTCGAAAAAAAATCCCCAAAAAATCGAAAAGAATTCTAGTAAAACTCCCAAAAAATCAGAAGAAAATCTCAAAGAAACCTCAAAAAAATTGGAACAAAATGTCAAAAAACCCGAAAAAATCTGCAAAAAATTGGAAAAAAATGCCCAAAAAATCCGCAAAAAAAATTGAAAAAAACTCAAAAAGAACCTGAAAAAAAGCCACAAAAAATTGGAAAAAAATAGGAAAAAAATTAAAAAAAATGGAAAAAAATCCGAAAAAAATCTCCCCCAAAAAGGAAAAAATTGCTAAAAAAATCGAAAAAAATCCCCCAAAAAATGCCCCAAAAAATTCGAAAAAAAGTCGAAAAAAATCCTGAAAAAATCGAAAAAAATCCCCCAAAACCCCCAAAAAAATCGGAAAAAAATCGGAAAAAAATCGGGAAAAATTCGAAATAACCCAATTTTTTTTTCTCTCTTTTAGATCCAAAAAGTGATGCCCAACGACAGTTTTTATTTTTCCATCGTGGTGTTTTGGGGATTTTTCTGGATTTTTTCAGAATTGGAGAAAAATCAGGGAAAAATTATGAAAAAATTGGGGAAAATTGGAAAAAACCCGCAAAAAAATTTAAAAAAAAATCGAAAAAAAATTCTGAAAAAAATTGAAAAAAACCTGAAAAAAATTCTGAAAAAAATTCTAATAAAACCCCCCCAAAAATTGGAAAAAATTGCAAAAAAATTGGAAAAAAATGCCAAAAAAACCTCGAAAAAAATCCACAGAAAAATTGGAAAAACTCAAAAAGAATCTGAAAAAATCGGAAAAAAATCGGAAAAAAATCAGAAAAAAACAGGAAAAAAAATCTGAAAAAAAACCCCCAAAAAAGGAAAAAATTGCTAAAAAAATCGAAAAAAATCCCCAAAAAATCGGAAAAAAATCGAAAAAAAAATCGGAAAAAAATCGAAATAACCCAAATTTTTTTTTTCTCTTCCAGATCCAAAAAGTGATGCCGAACGACAGTTTCTACTTCTCCATCGTGGTGTTTTGGGGATTTTTCTGGATTTTTTCAGGATTGGAGAAAAATCGGGGAGAAATTATGAAAAAATTGGGAAAAATTGTAAAAAAAAATCTTTAAAAAATAAAAAAAGTCTCAAAAAAAAAGAAAAAAATTCCCCAAAAAATCAAAATAAATCCCAAAAAATCAGAAAAAAAAATTGAAAAATATTCACAAAAAATCGGAAAAAATCTGGAAAAAATCGAAAAAATTCCAGAAAAAAGCAGGAAAAAATCCGCAAAAAATTGGGAAAAAATTCCCAAAAATTGGAAAAAAAATCCCAAAAAATCTAAAAGAAAAACCTAAAAAAATTCTGAAGAAAAACCTGAAAAAATCAGAAAAAAACCCAGAAAAAAACCAGAAAAAAAATTGAAAAAAGTCCTCAAGAAATTAAAAAAAAAATTGGAAACAAATCCCAAAAAATTCAAAAAAAATTCCGAAAAAAATCGAAAAAATCGCTAAGAAATCTCGAAAAAAATCGAAAAAAATCCTGAAAAAATAAAAAAAAAAATCCCCCAAAACCCCCCAAAAAATCGGAAAAAAATCGGAAAAAAATCGGAAAAAAATCGAAATAACCCAAATTTTTTTTTTTCTCTTCCAGATCCAGAAGGTGATGCCCAACGACAGTTTTTATTTTTCCATCGTGGTGTTTTGGGGATTTTTCTGGATTTTTTCAGGATTGGATAAAAATTGGGGAAAAATTCCTAAAAATTTGGAAAAATTGCCCAAAAAAATCTTTAAAAAATCAAAAAAGTCTCAAAAAAATAGAAAAGAATTCCCCAAAAAATCAAAATAAATCCCAAAAACTCAAAAAAAAAAAAAAAAAAGGAATGTAATTTGCAAAAAATTGGAAAAAATTCGAAAAAATTCTGGGAAAAAAAAAAATCTGAAAAAATCCGCGAAAAATAGAAAAAAAATCGGAAAAGAAATGGAAAAAATCTTTAAAAAATCCGCAAAAAAGCGGAAAAAAAAATAGGAAAAGATCGAAAAAGTTGGAAAAAATCCCGAAAAATGGGAAAAAATTTAAAAAAAAATCCCCAAAAAATCAGAAAAAAACTTGAAAAAAGTAAAAAAAAAATTCCGAAAAAAATTGAAAAAAAATTCCCCAAAAATAAAAAAAAAATTGAAAAAAACTTGAAAAAAAATCGAAGTAAATAAAAAAAAAAAATGCCCAAAAAATTCGAAAAAAACCCCAAAAATAAAAAAAAAAAAATCCTGAAAAAATCGAAAAAAATCCCAAAAAATCTCCAAAAAAAATCCCAAAAAGTCCCAAAAAATTCCCTAAAAAAACCCTAATTTTTTTTTTCTCTTCCAGATCCAGAAGGTGATGCCCAACGACAATTTCTACTTCTCCATCGTGGTGTTTTGGGGATTTTTCTGGATTTTTTCAGGATTGGATAAAAATTGGGGAAAAATTCCTAAAAATTTGGAAAAATTGCCCAAAAAAATCTTTAAAAAAATCAAAAAAGTCTCAAAAAAATAGAAAAGAATTCCCCAAAAAATCAAAATAAATCCGAAAAAATCAGAAAAAAAATTGAAAAAATTCACAAAAAATTGGAAAAAAATCCCAAAAAATCTAAAAAAAACCTAAAAAAAATTCTGAAAAAATCAGAAAAAACCAGAAAAAACACAGAAAAAAAATTGAAAAAAGTCCGCAAAAAATTCCAAAAAAATTGGAAACAAATCCCAAAAAATTCCAAAAAAATTCCAAAAAAAAATCGAAAAAAATCCCTAGGAAATCCCCAAAAAATGGAGAAAAAAATCGAAAAAATCCGAAAAAAAATCGAGAAAAATGCCCCAAAACCCAAAAAAAATCGGAAAAAAATCGGAAAAAAATCAGAAAAAAACAGGAAAAAATTGGAAAAAAAAATCTGAAAAAAAACCCCAAAAAAGGAAAAAATTGCTAAAAAAATCGAAAAAAATCCCCAAAAAATGCCAAAAAAAATCGAAAAAAATCGAAAAAAAATCGAAAAAAATCCCCAAAAAATCCAAAAAAAATCCAAAAAAAAATCGGAAAAAAATCGAAATAACCCAAATTTTTTTTTTCTCTTCCAGATCCAGAAGGTAATGCCCAACGACAGTTTTTATTTTTCCATCGTGCGCGATCCCGGCACTCTTGGCGCCTCGTCCTTCTCGTATTTCCGCGCCGCCGCTCCTGCTTTCCGCAATTCTCCATCCCTCGACGCTTTCCTCTCCTCCCCTTCTCGATTTTTCCGCCCCGGGATCCGCGGCAATCACTACGCCCGGAATTTACAATGGTTCGATTTCGGCCTCCCCGACCCCGTCCCGACTGAAAAAATCCCCGAAATTCTCCGAAACCTCGAGAGAATTTTCCCTCTCGTCCTCCTGGCGGAAAATTTCGACGAATCCTTGGTCCTCCTCCGCCACGAGCTCTGCTGGCCCCGAAATTCCGTCGATACCTTCGCCCACAATTCCCGGGAAAACTCCCAAAAACTCACCCCGGATCAAATCCGTCGCCTCCGCCGCTGGAATTCTTTGGATTGGGCTCTCTACTCTCACCTCAACCGAAGTTTTTGGCGAAAAGCCGAAAAATTCGGAATTTCCAAGCTGAGATCCGAAGTGGCCGAGCTCCGGAGGCGTCGGGAATTCCTCGCCGGGAGGTGTTTGAAGGGCGGGGGTCCAATCCCTGCCAAATCCATCCCCGACGGGAATTTGAGACCTTTCCAACCTCCCGGGGGAGGGAAAATTTTGGGATTCGCTCTCAGGGAAGGTTTGGGAGGCGAAGATCGAGAGTTGTGCTCCAGGATGGCGATGCCCGAGCTGCAGTACAAGGATTTGTTGGATCGGAGGCAATTCGGGAACGGCAGCGAGGGCGGGGGGTGAGGGATGGGAATTTCGGGGGAATTTTGGGGTTTGGGGAGGTCCCCCGGGGTTGGATTTGCTGGGAAAAGGAAAAATTCCGGGGAAAATCCGTTGGGAATTGGGGATTTTTGGTCAAAAATTGGTTCCGTGCCTCAGTTTCCCCAGGAGAAGCGAAAATCCTGGGGAAATTCCCTTAGGGAATTTGGGATTTTTTGGTTGGGAATCGATTCTGTGCCTCGGTTTCCCCAGGAAAAGCGAAAATCCCAATGAAATTCCATTGGGAATTTGGGGATTTTTCATCAAAAATTGGTTCTGTGCCTCAGTTTCCCCAGGAAAAGCGAAAATCCCAACGAAATTCCATTGGGAATTGGAGATTTGTCATCAAAAATTGGTTCCGTGCCTCAGTTTCCCCAAAAAAGTGAAAATCCCAACAAAATTCTCTTAGGGATTTGGGATTTTTTGTCAAAAATTGGTTCCGTGCCTCAGTTTCCCCAGGAAAAGCAAAAATCCCAACGAAATTCCGTTGGGAATTTGGGATTTTTTGTCAAAAATTGGTTCTGTGCCTCAGTTTCCCCAGGAGAAATAAAAAATTCTGGGGAAATTCCCATTGGAATTCCCAATTTGGGGTCCTCCCCGGGTTTGGATTTGCTGGAAAAAGGAAAAATTCCGGGGAAAATCCGTTGGGAATTGGGGATTTTTCGTCAAAAAATTGGTTCTGTGCCTCAGTTTCCCCAAAAAAGTGAAAATCCCAACAAAATTCTCTTAGGGATTTGGGATTTTTCGTCAAAAATTGGTTCCGTGCCTCAGTTTCCCCAGGAAAAGTTAAAATCCCAACGAAATTCCATTGGGAAATTTGGGGTTTTTCGTCAAAAATTGGTTCCGTGCCTCAGTTTCCCCAGGAAAAGCAAAAATCCTGGGGAAATTTCCATTGGAATTTCCAGTTTGGGGTCATCCCCGGGCTTGGATTTGCTGGAAAAAGGAAAAATTCCGGGGGAATTCCCTTGGGAATTTGGGATTTTTCGTCAAAAATTGGTTCTGTGCCTCAGTTTCCCCAGGAGAAACGAAAATCCTGAGGAAACTTCCATTGGAATTTCTATTCTGGGGTCATCCCCGGGTTTGGATTTGCTGGAAAAAGGAAAAATTCCGGGGAAATTCCATTGGGAATTGGGGATTTTTCGTCAAAAATTGGTTCCGTGCCTCAGTTTCCCCAGGAAAAGTTCAAATCCCAGCAAAATTCCATTGGAAATTTGGAATTCCCAGTCCGGGCTGGTCCCTGGGTCTCGGTTTCCCCAAAAAAGTGAAAATCCTAGCGAAATTCTGTTGGAAACTTGGGATTTTTTCATTAGAAAGAGTTCCCGTGCCTCAGTTTCCCCAGGAAAAGCAAAAATCCCAACAAAATTCCCTTAGGGATTTGGGATTTTTCATCAAAAATTGGTTCTGTGCCTCAGTTTCCCCAGGAGAAACGAAAATCCTGAGGAAATTTCCATTGGAATTTCTATTCTGGGGTCATCCCCGGGTTTGGATTTGCTGGAAAAAGGAAAAATTCCGGGGAAAATCCATTAGGGATTTGGGATTTTTCATAAAAAATTGATTCTGTGCCTCAGTTTCCCCAAAAAAGTGAAAACCCCAACAAAATTCTCTTAGGGATTTGGGATTTTTTGTCAAAAATTGTTCCTGTGCCTCAGTTTCCCCAGGAAAAGGGAAAATCCCAATGAAATTCCGTTGGGAATTGGGGATTTTTCGTCAAAAATTGGTTCTGTGCCTCAGTTTCCCCAAGAAAAGCAAAAATCCTGAGGAAATTTCCATTGGAATTTCTATTCTGGGGTCATCCCCGGGCTTGGATTTGCTGGAAAAATGAAAAATTCCGGGGAAATTCCATTGGGAATTGGGGATTTTTCGTCAAAAATTGGTTCTGTGCCTCAGTTTCCCCAGGAAAAGTTCAAATCCCAGCAAAATTCCATTGGAAATTTGGAATTCCCAGTCCGGGCTGGTCCCCGGGACTCGGTTTCCCCAAAAAAGTGAAAATCCTAGCGAAATTCTGTTGGGAATTTGGGGATTTTTCTTCAAAAATTGGTTCCGTGCCTCAGTTTCCCCCGGAGAAACAAAAATCCTGGGGAAATTTCCATTGGAATTCCCAATTTGGGGTCATCCCCGGGCTTGGATTTGCTGGAAAAGGCAAAAATTCCAGTGAAATTCCATTGGGAATTTCGGATTTTTCGTCAAAAATTGGTTCTGTGCCTCAGTTTCCCTGGGAGAAGCGAAAAATCCTGGGGAAATTCCATTGGGAATTTGGGATTTTTTTGTCGGGAATTAATTTTGTGCCTCAGTTTCCCTGAGAAAAGCGAAAATCCCAACGAAATTCCATTGGGAATTTGGGTTTTTTCATCAAAAATTGGATCCGTGCCTCAGTTTCCCCAGGAAAAGTTAAAATCCCAACGAAATTCCATTGGGAAATTTGGGGTTTTTCGTCAAAAATTGGTTCTGTGCCTCATTTTCCTTGGGAGAAACAAAAATCCTGGGGAAATTCCCCTAGGGATTTGGAATTTTTTTCATTGGGAATCAATTTTGTCCCTCAGTTTCCCCAGGAAAAGCAAAAATCCCAACAAAATTCCATTGGAAATTTGGGATTTTTTGGTCGGAAATAATTCCCGTGCCTCAGTTTCCCCAAAAATTTGGGAATTTTTTGGGATTCCCAGTCCGGGCTGGTCCCCGGGTCTCGGTTTCCTCAAAAAAGTGAAAATCCTAGTGAAATTCTGTTGGAAATTTGGGATTTTTTCATTAGAAAGAGTTCCCGTGCCTCAGTTTCCCCAAGAAAAGCAAAAATCCTGGGGAAATTTCCATTGGAATTTCTATTCTGGGGTCATCCCCGGGTTTGGATTTGCTGGAAAAAGGAAAAATTCCGGGGAAAATCCATTAGGGATTTGGGATTTTTCATAAAAAATTGGTTCTGTGCCTCAGTTTCCCCAAAAAAGTGAAAATCCCAACAAAATTCTCTTAGGGATTTGGGATTTTTTGTCAAAAATTGGTTCCTGTGCCTCAGTTTCCCCAGGAAAAGGGAAAATCCCAACGAAATTCCCTTAGGGATTTGGGATTTTTCGTCAAAAATTGGTTCCGTGCCTCAGTTTCCCCCAGGAAAAGCAAAAATCCTGGGGAAATTTCCATTGGAATTCCCAATTTGGGGTCATCCCCGGGTTTGGATTTGCTGGAAAAAGGAAAAATTCCAGGGAAAAATCCATTGGGAATTGGGGATTTTTCGTCAAAAATTGGTTCTGTGCCTCAGTTTCCCCCGGAGAAACGAAAATCCTGAGGAAATTTCCATTGGAATTTCTATTCTGGGGTCATCCCCGGGTTTGGATTTGCTGGAAAAAGGAAAAATTCCGGGGAAAATCCATTAGGGATTTGGGATTTTTCATAAAAAATTGGTTCTGTGCCTCAGTTTCCCCAGGAAAAGCAAAAATCCCAACGAAATTCCATTGGGAATTTCGGATTTTTTACCGGGAATCAATTCTGTGCCTCAGTTTCCCCAGGAAAACTGAAAACCCCGACAAAATTCCATTGGAAATTTGGGATTTTTTGGTCGGAAATAATTTCCGTGCCTCAGTTTCCCCAAAAATTCGGGAATCTTTTGGGATTCCGAGTCCGGGCTGGTCCCCAGGTCTCGGTTTCCCCAAAAAAGTGAAAATCCTAGCGAAATTCCCTTGGGAATTTGGGGATTTTTCGTCAAAAATTGGTTCCGTGCCTCAGTTTCCCCAGGAAAAGGGAAAATCCTGGGGAAATTCCCTTGGGAATTTGGGATTTTTTCATTGAGAATCAATTTTGTGCCTCAGTTTCCCCAGGAAAAGTGAAAATCCCAACGAAATTCCATTGGAAATTTGGGATTTTTTTGGTCGGAAATAATTTCCCGTGCCTCAGTTTCCCCAAAAATTTGGGAATTTTTTGGGATTCCGAGTCCGGGCTGGTCCCCGGGACTCGGTTTCCCCAAAAAAGTGAAAATCCCAACAAAATTCCATTGGGAATTTGGGGATTTTTCGTCAAAAATTGGTTCCGTGCCTCAGTTTCCCCAGGAAAAGCAAAAATCCTGGGGAAATTTCCATTGGAATTCCCAATTTGGGGTCATCCCCGGGTTTGGATTTGCTGGAAAAAGGAAAAATTCTGGGGAAATTCCATTGGGAATTGGGGATTTTTGGTCAAAAATTGGTTCTGTGCCTCAGTTTCCCCAAAAAAGTGAAAATCCCAACAAAATTCTCTTAGGGATTTGGGATTTTTTGTCAAAAATTGTTCCTGTGCCTCAGTTTCCCCAGGAAAAGGGAAAATCCCAACGAAATTCCATTGGAAATTTGGGGATTTTTCATCAAAAATTGGTTCTGTGCCTCAGTTTCCCTGGGAGAAACAAAAATCCTGGGGAAATTTCCATTGGAATTTCCAGTTTGGGGTCATCCCCGGGCTTGGATTTGCTGGAAAAAGGAAAAATTCCGGGGAAATTCTGTTGGGAATTGGGGATTTTTCATCAAAAATTGGTTCCGTGCCTCAGTTTCCCCCGGAGAAACAAAAATCCTGGGGAAATTCCCTTGGGAATTTGGGATTTTTTCATTGGGAATCAATTTCGTGCCTCAGTTTCCCCAGGAAAAGCGAAAATCCCAACGAAATACCATTGGAAATTTGGGATTTTTTTGGTCAGAAATAATTCCCGTGCCTCAGTTTCCCCAAAAATTTGGGAATTTTTTGGGATTCCCAGTCCGGGCTGGTCCCTGGGTCTCGGTTTTCCTGGAAAAGCGAAAATCCCAACAAAATTCCATTGGAAATTTGGGATTTTCCGTCAAAAATTGGTTCTGTGCCTCAGTTTCCCCAAAAAAGTGAAAATCCCAACGAAATTCCATTGGGAATTTGGGGATTTTTCGTCAAAAATTGGTTCCGTGCCTCAGTTTCCCCAGGAAAAGCAAAAATCCTGGGGAAATTTCCATTGGAATTCCCAATTTGGGGTCATCCCCGGGCTTGGATTTGCTGGAAAAAGGAAAAATTCCGGGGAAATTCCATTGGGAATTTGGGATTTTTCATCAAAAATTGGTTCTGTGCCTCAGTTTCCCCAGGAAAAGCGAAAATCCCAACGAAATTCCATTGGAAATTTGGGATTTTTTTGGTCGGAAATAATTTCCCGTGCCTCAGTTTCCCCAAAAATTTGGGAATTTTTTGGGATTCCGAGTCCGGGCTGGTCCCCGGGTCTCGGTTTCCTCAAAAAAGTGAAAATCCTAGCGAAATTCTGTTGGAAATTTGGGATTTTTTCATTAGAAAGAGTTCCCGTGCCTCAGTTTCCCCAGGAAAAGCAAAAATCCCAACAAAATTCCCTTGGGAATTTGGGATTTTTCGTCAAAAATTGGTTCCGTGCCTCAGTTTCCCCAGGAAAAGCAAAAATCCTGGGGAAATTCCCTTGGAAATTTGGGGTTTTTTTCATTGAGAATCAATTCCGTGCCTCAGTTTCCCCAATTCCTTAAATCCCAGGAAATTTTGGGAATTTTTCCATGGAATGGCTCCGTGCCTCAGTTTCCCCAGGAAGGTACCAAAAAAAAAATCCCAGAATTTCAGGAATTTTGGGAATTTTCCTGTGGAATTCCTGCCGTGCCTCAGTTTCCCCAGGAAGGCACAAAAATCCCAAAATTTCAGGAATTTTGGGAATTTTCCTGTGGAATTCTTTCTGTGCCTCAGTTTCCCCAGGAAGGTACCAAAAAAAAAACCCCAAAATTTTGGGGAATTTTGGGAATTTTCCTGTGGAATTCCTTCTGTGCCTCAGTTTCCCCAGGAAGGTACAAAAAAAAAAATCCCAAAATTTTTTGGGAATTTTGGGAATTTTCCTGTGGAATTCTTTCCGTGCCTCAGTTTCCCCAGGAAGGTACAAAAAAAAAATCCCAAAATTTTGGGGAATTTTGGGAATTTTCCTGTGGAATTCTTTCCGTGCCTCAGTTTCCCCAGGAAGGCACAAAAAATCCCAAAATTTCAGGAATTTTGGGAATTTTCCTGTGGAATTCTTTCTGTGCCTCAGTTTCCCCAGGAAGGTACAAAAAAAAAATCCCAAAATTTTTTGGGAATTTTGGGAATTTTCCTGTGGAATTCTTTCCGTGCCTCAGTTTCCCCAGGAAGGTACAAAAATCCCAAAATTTCAGGAATTTTCTTGTGGAATTCTTTCCGTGCCTCAGTTTCCCCAGGAAAGTACAAAAAAAAAAAAATCCCAAAATTTCAGGAATTTTGGGAATTTTCCCGTGGAATTCCTGCCGTGCCTCAGTTTCCCCAGGAAGGCACAAAAATCCCAAAATTTCAGGAATTTTGGGAATTTTCTTGTGGAATTCCTGCCGTGCCTCAGTTTCCCCAGGAAGGTACAAAATCCCCAAAATTTTGGGGAATTTTGGGAATTTTCCTGTGGAATTCTTTCTGTGCCTCAGTTTCCCCAGGAAGGTACAAAAAAACAAAAATCCCAAAATTTCAGGAATTTTGGGAATTTTCCTGTGGAATTCCTTCCGTGCCTCAGTTTCCCCAGGGAGGTACCAAAAAACCCCAAATTTTTTTTGAATTTTGGGAATTTTTCTGTGGAATTCTTTCCGTGCCTCAGTTTCCCCAGGAAGGTACAAAATCCCCAAAATTTTTGGGAATTTTGGGAATTTTCCTGTGGAATTCTTTCCGTGCCTCAGTTTCCCCAGGAAGGTACAAAAAAACCCCAAAATTTCAGGAATTTTGGGAATTTTCCTGTGGAATTCTTTCCGTGCCTCAGTTTCCCCAGGAAAGTACAAAAATCCCAAAATTTTGGGGAATTTTGGGAATTTTCTTGTGGAATTCCTGCCGTGCCTCAGTTTCCCCAGGAAGGTACCAAAAAAATCCCAAAATTTCAGGAATTTTGGGAATTTTCCTGTGGAATTCTTTCCGTGCCTCAGTTTCCCCAGGAAGGCACAAAAAAAAAATCCCAAAATTTTTTGGGAATTTTGGGAATTTCCCTGTGGAATTCTTTCCGTGCCTCAGTTTCCCCAGGAAGGTACAAAAAACAAAAAATCCCAAAATTTCAGGAATTTTGGGAATTTTCCTGTGGAATTCCTTCCGTGCCTCAGTTTCCCCAGGAAGGTACAAAAATCCCAAAATTTCAGGAATTTTCTTGTGGAATTCTTTCCGTGCCTCAGTTTCCCCAGGAAGGTACAAAAAAAAAAATCCCAAAATTTTTTGGGAATTTTGGGAATTTTCCTGTGGAATTCTTTCCGTGCCTCAGTTTCCCCAGGAAGGTACAAAAAAAAAATCCCAAAATTTTTTGGGAATTTTGGGAATTTTCCTGTGGAATTCTTTCCGTGCCTCAGTTTCCCCAGGAAGGCACAAAAAATCCCAAAATTTCAGGAATTTTGGGAATTTTCCTGTGGAATTCTTTCTGTGCCTCAGTTTCCCCAGGAAGGTACAAAAAAAAAATCCCAAAATTTTTTGGGAATTTTGGGAATTTTCCTGTGGAATTCTTTCCGTGCCTCAGTTTCCCCAGGAAAGTACAAAAAAAAAAAAATCCCAAAATTTCAGGAATTTTGGGAATTTTCCTGTGGAATTCCTGCCGTGCCTCAGTTTCCCCAGGAAGGCACAAAAATCCCAAAATTTCAGGAATTTTGGGAATTTTCTTGTGGAATTCCTGCCGTGCCTCAGTTTCCCCAGGAAGGTACAAAATCCCCAAAATTTTGGGGAATTTTGGGAATTTTCCTGTGGAATTCTTTCTGTGCCTCAGTTTCCCCAGGAAGGTACAAAAAAACAAAAATCCCAAAATTTCAGGAATTTTGGGAATTTTCCTGCGGAATTCCTTCCGTGCCTCAGTTTCCCCAGGGAGGTACCAAAAAACCCCAAATTTTTTTTGAATTTTGGGAATTTTTCTGTGGAATTCTTTCCGTGCCTCAGTTTCCCCAGGAAGGTACAAAATCCCCAAAATTTTTGGGAATTTTGGGAATTTTCCTGTGGAATTCTTTCCGTGCCTCAGTTTCCCCAGGAAGGTACAAAAAAACCCCAAAATTTCAGGAATTTTGGGAATTTTCCTGTGGAATTCTTTCCGTGCCTCAGTTTCCCCAGGAAAGTACAAAAATCCCAAAATTTTGGGGAATTTTGGGAATTTTCTTGTGGAATTCCTGCCGTGCCTCAGTTTCCCCAGGAAGGCACAAAAATCCCAAAATTTCAGGAATTTTGGGAATTTTCTTGTGGAATTCCTGCCGTGCCTCAGTTTCCCCAGGAAGGTACAAAATCCCCAAAATTTTGGGGAATTTTGGGAATTTTCCTGTGGAATTCTTTCTGTGCCTCAGTTTCCCCAGGAAGGTACAAAAAAACAAAAATCCCAAAATTTCAGGAATTTTGGGAATTTTCCTGCGGAATTCCTTCCGTGCCTCAGTTTCCCCAGGGAGGTACCAAAAAACCCCAAATTTTTTTTGAATTTTGGGAATTTTTCTGTGGAATTCTTTCCGTGCCTCAGTTTCCCCAGGAAGGTACAAAATCCCCAAAATTTTTGGGAATTTTGGGAATTTTCCTGTGGAATTCTTTCCGTGCCTCAGTTTCCCCAGGAAGGTACAAAAAAACCCCAAAATTTCAGGAATTTTGGGAATTTTCCTGTGGAATTCTTTCCGTGCCTCAGTTTCCCCAGGAAAGTACAAAAATCCCAAAATTTTGGGGAATTTTGGGAATTTTCTTGTGGAATTCCTGCCGTGCCTCAGTTTCCCCAGGAAGGTACCAAAAAAATCCCAAAATTTCAGGAATTTTGGGAATTTTCCTGTGGAATTCTTTCCGTGCCTCAGTTTCCCCAGGAAGGCACAAAAAAAAAATCCCAAAATTTTTTGGGAATTTTGGGAATTTCCCTGTGGAATTCTTTCCGTGCCTCAGTTTCCCCAGGAAGGTACAAAAAACAAAAAATCCCAAAATTTCAGGAATTTTGGGAATTTTCCTGTGGAATTCCTTCCGTGCCTCAGTTTCCCCAGGAAGGTACAAAAAAAAAATCCCAAAATTTTTTGGGAATTTTGGGAATTTTCCTGTGGAATTCCTGCCGTGCCTCAGTTTCCCTGGGAGAAGCCATTCCCCCACCCCTAAATCCCAAAATAATTTTGGGAATTTTCTCGTGGAACCACTCCGTGCCTCAGTTTCCCTCCCGGGGAAGGTACGACCCCTCCCCCCCTCCCCCCCCCCCTTTTCCCTTAAATCCCGCGAGGAATTTTGGGAATTTTTGGGATTCCCGCTCGGGAATCGCTTCGCGCCTCAGTTACTTGGTATGTATAGCAATAAACGCACGCTGATTGGCTGAGCTTGCTGTCAATCATCGCTATGAAACACGCGATTGGTTCTCTGTGTTGTCGAAGTCGAACCGAGGGGAATACTCGAAGCTGATTGGTCGAGGGGCAAAAAAGGGGCGGGGGCTCGATGCGCTCGGCGCTCGGATGATCGTCCTCCATCGACGCGATCGGCGATCGGCTGAACTGCCTTTCATCGACGCACTCGGTACTCGGCTGATCGTCCTCCATCGACGTGCTCGGCGCTCGGTTGATCTTTCCTCCATCGACGCGCTCGGTGCTCGACTGAGCTTCCTGCATCGAAGCGCTCGGTGCCCGGATGAGCGTCCTAGATCGATGCGTTCGACGCTCGGCTGAGCTTCCCGCATCGGCACGCTCGGCACTCGGCTCCACGCCCTGCGCATGCGCATTGCCCAGGCCGCGCCCGGAAGCGCCGAACGGGGCCGGACCGGAGCCGGGACCCCCCCGGGACCCCCCGGACCCCCCCGGAACCCCCCCGGGACCCCCCGGATCCCCCTCCGGGACCCCCCGGTAACCCCGGACCGGACCCGGACCCCCCCGAAAACCCCCCGGGACCCCCCGGATCCCCCCCCGGGACCCCCGGACCCCCCCAGAACCCCCCCGGGACCCCCCGGATCCTCTCCCGGGACCCCCCAGTAACCCCGAACCGGACCCGGACCCCTCCCAGGACCCCCCGGGACCCCCCGGATCCTCTCCCGGGACCCCCGGACCCCCCCGGAACCCCCCCGGGCCCCCCCGGATCCCCCCCGGGACCCCCCCGCGACCCCCCGGTAACCCCGGCCCGGCCCCGGACCCCCCCCAGGACCCCCCGGGATTCCCGGGATTTAATCCTCATTATTCCCCCAAAATTCCCGGTGTTCCTTTGGGGTTTAATCTCCTCCATCCCTCCGTTATCCCCCCAAAATTCCCGAATTTTTCCCGGGATTTAATCCTCATTATCCTCCCAAAATTCCCGGAATTTTACCGGGATTTAATCCTCATTATCCTCCCAAAATTCCCGGAATTTTACCGGGATTTAATCCTCATTATCCTCCCAAAATTCCCGGAATTTTTACCGGGATTTAATCCTCATTATCCTCCCAAAATTCCCGGTATTTCTTCGGGATTTAATCTCCTCCATCCCTCCGTTATCCCCCCAAAATTCCCGGAATTTTCCCGGGATTTAACCCCCCCCGATCCCTCCAAAATTCCCGGAATTTTTACCGGGATTTAATCCTCATTATCCTCCCAAAATTCCCGGTATTTCTTCGGGATTTAATCTCCTCCATCCCTCCCTTATCCCCCCAAAATTCCCGAATTTTTCCCGGGATTTAACCCCCCAATATTCCCAAAATTCCCGGAATTTTACCGGGATTTAATCTCCTCCATCCCTCCCTTATTCCCCCAAAATTCCCGGAATTTTCCCGGGATTTAACCCCCTAATATTCCCAAAATTCCCTTTTTTTTTTTTTTTCTGGGATTTCAACCCCCCCGATCCCCCCAAAATTCCCGAATTTTTCCCGGGATTTAATCCTCATTATCCTCCCAAAATTCCCGGTGTTCCATCGGGATTTAACCCCCTCCATCCCCCCGCGATCCCCCCAAAATTCCCGGAATTTTACCGGGATTTAACCCTTTAATATTCCCAAAATTCCCGGAATTTTCCCGGGATTTAACCCCCCCCGATCCCTCCAAAATTCCCGAATTTTTCCCGGGATTTAATGCTCATTATCCTCCCAAAATTCCCGGTATTTCTTCGGGATTTAATCTCCTCCATCCCTCCCTTATTCCCCCAAAATTCCCGGAATTTTCCCGGGATTTAACCCCCTAATATTCCCAAAATTCCCGGAATTTTCCCGGCATTTAACCCCCCCGATCCCTCCAAAATTCCCGAATTTTTACCGGGATTTAATCCTCATTATCCCCCCAGAATTCCTGGAATTTTACTGGGATTTAACGCCCAAATATTCCCAAAATTCCCCAATATTCCCAATATTTTTTTCTGGGATTTAAACCCCCAATATTCCCAAAATTCCCCTAATATTCCCATTATTTTTTCTGGGATTTAAACTCCGAAATTTCCCCAATATTCCCATTTTTTTTTTCTGGGATTTAAACCCCCAAAATTCCCAATATTCCCCCAATATTCCAAATATTTTTTCTGGGATTTAACGCCCAAATATTCCCAAAATTCCCCAATATTCCCAATATTTTTTCTGGGATTTAAACCCCAAAATTCCCAATATTCCCAATTTTTTTTCTGGGATTTAAACCCCCAAAATTCCCAATATTCCCCCAATATTCCCAATATTTTTTCTGGGATTTAAACCCCCAAAATTCCCACAATATTCCCAATTTTTTGGGGGGGATTTAACGCCCGAATATTCCCAAAATTCCCCTAATATTCCTAATATTTTTTCTGGGATCTAAACCCCCAAAATTCCCCTACTATTCCCAATATTTTTTTCTGGGATTTAAACCCCCAAAATTCCCAATATTCCCCCAATATTCCCAATATTTTTTCTGGGATTTAAACCCCCAAAATTCCCAATATTCCCCCAATATTCCCAATTTTTTTTCTGGGATTTAAACCCCGAATATTCCCAAAATTCCCCTAATATTCCAAATATTTTTTCTGGGATTTAAACCCCCAAAATTCCCAATATTCCCAATATTTTTTCTGGGATTTAAACCCCAAAATTCCCAAAATTCCCCCAATATTCCCAATATTTTTTTCTGGGATTTAAACCCCAAAAATTCCCAATATTCCCAATATTTTTTCTGGGATTTAAACTCCCAAAATTCCAAAAATTCCCCTAATATTCCAAATATTTTTTCTGGGATTTAAATCCCGTAATTTCCCCAATATTCCCAGGATTTAAATCTCGATATTCCCAGAATTCCCTCAGGATTTAACTCTTCCCTCCCGGGCATTTTCCCCTCATTTTTCCCATTTTTTTCCCCATTTTCCTCCCCATTTTTCCCTTTTTTCCACCCAATCCCATTTCCCTCCCATTTTCCGCCTTTTTTCCATTTTTTCCCTCATTTTTTCCCATTTTTTCCCTCATTTTTTCCCATTTTTTCCCTCATTTTTTTCCCATTTTCCTGTTTTTTCCGCCATCTCTTCCCTGTTTTCTCCCCCATTTTCTAGTGAATTTTTCCCATTTTCCCCTCTTTTTTCCCTTTTTTCCTATTTTCTCTTGGGTTTATTTCCATTTTCTCCCATTTTTTTTCATTTTTCCCAATTTTTTCCCATTTTCTCCCCATTTTCCTCCATTTTCCCCCTTTTCCCCAATTTTTTCCCCCATTTTCTCTTAGGTTTTTTCCAATTTTTCCCGCTTTTTTCCCAATTTTTTTCGCCCATTTTCTCTTGAGTTTTTTCCATTTTTTTCCCCTTTTTTCTATTTTTTTTCCTACTTTCTCTTAGGTTTTTTTTTTTTCATTTTTTCCCCTTTCTTCCCAATTTTTTCCCATTTTCTCTTGGGTTTTTTCCATTTCTTTCCCATTTTTCCCCATTTTTTCCATTTTTCTCCCATTCCCCCCCATTTTTTCCCCTTTTTTCCCCCCATTTTCTCTTTTTCCACTTTTTCCCCGTTTTTCCCATTTTTCCCATTTTTTCCCCAATTTTTTCCCATTTTTCCCCATTTTTCCCCATTTTTCCAATTTTTTCCCATTTTTTCCCATTTTTCCCCATTTTTCCTATTTTCCCCTTTTTTTCCCATTTTTCCCCATTTTTTCCCATTTTTTCCCATTTTTTCCCATTTTTCCCCATTTTTTCCCACTTTTCCCATTTTTCCCCCATTTTTTCCCCATTTTTCCCATTTTTTTCCTATTTTCCCCTTTTTTTTTCCCATTTTCCCCATTTTTTCCCATTTTTTCCCATTTTTTCCCATTTTTCCCCCACTTTTCCCCCACTTTTTCCCCATTTTTCCCACTTTTCCCCAATTTCCCCCCATTTTTTCCCCATTTTTCCCCATTTTTCCCATTTTTCCCCCCATTTCCCCCCATTTTTCCCCATTTTCCCCAATTTTTCCCCATTTTTCCCCCCATTTCCCCCCAATTTTTCCCAATTCCCCCCGTTTTTCCCGCCATGGAATCGCAGTGCGATTACTCCATGTACTTTCCCGCCGTCCCTTTCCCGCCGCGGGAGTTTTTGGCGGGAGAATCCGGCGGTTACCGGAACCTTCCGCGCCGCAATCACCTCTACCTGGGCGAGACCGTTCGCTTCCTCCTCGTCCTCCGCTGCCGACCCGGAAACGCCGCCGGAAATCCCGGAAACCATCCCGGAAGTGCCGCCGGAAGTACCGCCGGAAGTGCTGTGTGGAATACCGGAAGTGCCGCCGGAAGTGGCACCGGAAGTGGCACCGGAAGTGGCACCGGAAGTGCTGTGTGGAATACCGGAAGTGCCGCCGGAAGTGGCACCGGAAGTGCTGTGTGGAATACCGGAAGTGCCGCCGGAAGAACGCCCTGGGCCGAGCTGGCCTCGTCCCTTTCCGCCCTGGCCACGGTGACACGCGGGGATGTGGCTGGGGAGGAAAATTCCGGAAAAAACGAGGAGAATTTGGGGGAAAAGGAGGAGAATTTGGAGGAGGAGGAGGAGGAGGAGGCGCGGGAGCCGCCGGTGTTCCGGGAGTGCCGAGCGACGCTGACGCATTCGCGGGGACCGCCGGGGTGCCCCGGGGCTGGGGTGGGTGAGAATTGGGGGAAAAATGTGAAAAATAATGGAGAAAATGATGGGAAAAGTTGGGGGAAATAATGGGGAATGTGGGAGAAATAGTGGGGAAAATAATGGGGGAAGTGGGGGAAATAATGGGAAAATAATGGAGAAATAATGGGAAAAATGGGAGAAATAATGGGAAAAATGGGAGAAAATAATGGAGAAATAATGGGAAAATAATGGAAAATGATGGGGAAAAGTGGGAAAAATATTTCCAAAAATAATGGCCAAAGTGGGGAAACTTAGGAAAATGCAAAAAATGGGGAAATAAGGAAAGTGGGAAAAATTGGGGAAGTGGGGAAAGTTCTGGAAAAATGAGGAAAATTCTGGGAAAAATGAGGAAAATTCCGGAAAAAAATGAGGAAAATTCTGGGAAAAATGAGGAAAATTCCGGAAAAAAATGAGGAAAATTCAGGGAAAAATGAGGAAAATTCAGGGAAAAATGAGAATTGCAGGGAAAATGAGGAGAATTCTGGAAAAAATGAGGAGAATTTGGGGGAAAAGGAGGAGAATTTGGAGGAGGAGGAGGCGCGGGAGCCGCCGGTGTGTCCCGGGGCTGGGGTGGGTGAGAATTGGGGGAAAAATGTGAAAAATAATGGAGAAAATGATGGGAAATGTTGGGAAAAATGATGGGGAAAGTGGGAGAAATAGTGGGGAAAATAATGGGGGAAGTGGGGGAAATGATGGGGAAAATAATGGGGAAAATAATGGGAAAAATGGGAAAAATAATGGGGAAAATAATGGGAAAAATGGGAGAAAATAATGGAAAAATAGTGGGAAAAATAATGGGAAAATAATGGGGAAATAATGGGAAAATAATGGGGAAAATGATGGGAAAATAATGGGGAAAATAAAGGGAAAATAGGGAAAAATAATGGGAACAATGAGGGGGAAAGTGTGGAAAATAATGGGGAAAAAATGGAAAAATGATGGGAAAAGTAGTGGGAAAATGATAGGAAAAGTGGGAGAAATAATGGGAAAAGTAATGGGGAAAATATCAGGAAAAATAATGGGGAAATTAATGGGAAAAGTGGGAAAAATAAGGAAAATGGGAAAAACGGGTAGAGTTGGAAAAATAATGGGGGAAATGGTAAAAACGGGAAAAATAGGAAAATGGGGAAATTTGGAAAAGTGGGAAAAATGGGAAAATTGGGGAAAATTGGGAAAGTGTGGAAAATGAGAAAAATGAGAAAAATTGGAAAAGTGGGGAAAGTTCTGGAAAAATGAGGAAAATTCTGGAAAAAATGAGGAAAATTTTGGAAAAAATGAGAATTGCGGGGGAAATGAGGAGAATTCTGGAAAAATGAGGAGAATTTGGGGGAAAAGGAGGAGAATTTGGAGGAGGAGGAGGAGGAGGCGCGGGAGCCGCCGGGGTGTCCTGGGGCTGGGGTGGGTGAGAATTGGGGAAAAATGTGAAAAATAATGGAGAAAATGATGGGGAAAGTTGGGGGAAATAATGGGAAAAATGATGGGGAAAGTGGGAGAAATAGTGGGGAAAATAATGGGGGAAGTGGGGGAAATGATGGGGAAAATAATGGGGAAAATAATGGGAAAAATGGGAGAAAATAATGGAAAAATAATGGAGAAAATGATGGGGAAAGTTGGGGGAAATAATGGGGAATGTGGGAGAAATAATGGGGAAAATAATGGGAAAAATAATGGAGAAATAATGGGAAAAATAGTGGGGAAAATGGGGGAAATAATGGGAAAATAATGGGGAAAATGATGGGAAAAGTGGGGAAAATAATGGGAAAGATAATGGGAAAAGTGGGAGAAATGGTGGGAAAAATGGGAAAAATAATGGAAAAAATTATAGGAAAAGGGGGAGAAATAACAGGAAAAATTATGGGGAAAATGGGAAAAACAATGGGAGAAATAATGGGAAAATACTGGGAAAAGCAATGAGAAAAGTAATGGAAAAAATGGGAAAAGTGAGACAAATAACGGAAGACTAATGGGAAAATAATGGGAAAAGTAATGGGAAAAGTGGGAGAAATGATGGGAAAAATATCGGGAAAATGGGAAGGGACCCAGGGAGATTCCATTTTTTCCGTTTTTCCCCATTTTCCCCATTTCTCCCATTTTTTTTCCCATTTTTTCCCCATTTTCCCCATTTTTCCCCATTTTTTCACCATTTTTCCCCATTTTTTAAAATTTTCTCCCCATTTTTCCCTAATTTTTCTTCATTTTTTCCCCATTTTTCCCCATTTTTTCCTCTTTTTTTTATTTTTTCCCCATTTTTCCCCCATTTTTTCCCCATTTTTCCGCATTTTTTCCCCTTTTTTTTTTATTTTTTCCCATTTTTTCCCCAATTTTTCCCCATTTTTCCCCCTTATTTCCCTTTTTTTTTAATTTCTTCCCATTTTTTCCCATTTTTTTTTCATTTTTCCCAATTTTCCGGTTTTTCTCCCCAGATTCCGGTGGAGGATCCGATCGTTTCTCGGGACGAGGTCATTTTTCCTCTCACTGTGGCTCTGGACAAGCTCCCGCCGGGGACAGCCAAGGCCAAGGTGGCACCTTGGGGACACTTGGGGACATTTTGGGACATTGGGGACACTTTGGGGACATTTGGGGACATTGGGGACATTGGGGACATTGGGGACACTTTGGGGACACTTTGGGGACACTTTGGGGACATTTTGGGGACATTTTGGGGACACTTCGGGGACATTAATGGGGACATTGGGGACATTGGGGACACTTTGGGGACTTTGGGGACATTTTGGGGACATTTTGCAGACATTGGGGATATTTGGGGACATTGGGCACATTGGGGGTTGGGGACATTGGACATTTGGGGACATTTGGGGACATTTGAGGACATTTGGGGACACTTTGGGACATTGGGGGACACTTTAGGGGCATTGGGGACATTTTGGGGACATTTGGGGACACTTTGGGGACACTTTGGGGACATTTTAGGTACATTGGGGACACTTTGAGGACACTTTGGGGACACTTTGGGGACATTTTGGGGACATTTTGGGGACATTTTAGAGACATTGGGGACATTTTGGGGACACTTTGGTGACATTGGGGACATCAGGACCGGAATGGAAACCTCGGTGACACTTGGGTGACACCTTGGTGACACCCTGGGGACACCTTGGGGACACTTTGGGGACACCTCGGTGACAGCTTGGGGACACCCTGGGGACATTTGGGGACACTTTGGGGACATTGGGAATATTGGGGACATTTGGGGACATTGGGCACATTGGGGCTTGGGGACATTGGACATTGGGGACACTTTGGGGACACTTTGGGGACATTTTGGGGACACCTTGGGGACACCCTGGGGACACCCTGGGGACACCTTGGGGACACCTTGGGGACACCTTGGGGACACTTTGGGGACATTGGGAATATTGGGGACATTGGGGGTTGGGGACATTGGACATTGGGGACATTTTGGTGACATTGGGGACATTAATGGGGACATTGGGGACACTTTGGGGACCTTGGGGAACATTTGGAGACACTTTGGGGACATTGGGACTGGAATGGAAACCTCGGTGACACTTGGGTGACACTTTGGGGACACCTTGGGGACACCCTGGGGACATCTTGGGGACACCTTGGGGACACTTTGGGGACACCTTGGGGACACCCTGGGGACATCTTGGGGACACCCTGGGGACATTTGGGGACACTTTAGGGACACTTTGGGGACATTTGGGGACATTGGGCACATTGGGGGTTGGGGACATTGGACATTGGGGACATTTGGGGACACTTTGGGGACATTTTGGGGACATTTTGGAGACATTGGGGACATTTTGGGGACACTTGGGGACATGGGGGGACACTTTGGGGACATTGGGGACACTTCGGGGACATTGGGGACATTTGGGGACATTGGGGGCACTTTGGGGACATTGGGGACACTTTGGGGACATTTTGGGGACATTTTGGAGACATTGGGGACATTTTGCAGACATTGGGGATATTTGGGGACATTGGGCACATTGGGGGTTGGGGACATTGGACATTTGGGGACATTTGGGGACACTTTGGGACATTGGGGGACACTTTAGGGGCATTGGGGACATTTTGGGGACATTTGGGGACACTTTGGGGACACTTTGGGGACATTTTAGGTACATTGGGGACACTTTGAGGACACTTTGGGGACATTTTGGGGACATTTTAGAGACATTGGGGACATTTTGGGGACACTTTGGTGACATTGGGGACATGGGGACCGGAATGGAAACCTCGGTGACACTTGGGTGACACCTTGGGGACACCTTGGGGACACCTTGGGGACACCCTGGGGACACCTTGGGGACACCCTGGGGACATTTGGGGACACTTTGGGGACATTGGGAATATTGGGGACATTTGGGGACATTGGGCACATTGGGGCTCGGGGACATTGGACATTGGGGACACTTTGGGGACACTTTGGGGACATTTTGGGGACATTGGGGATTGGGGGACACTGGGGACATTTGGGGACACTTTGGGGACACATTTGGGGACATTGGGAACATTTTGGGGACATTTGGGGACATTTTGGGGACACCTTGGGGACACCCTGGGGACACCTTGGGGACACTTTGGGGACACCTTGGGGACACCCTGGGGACACCTTGGGGACACTTTGGGGACACCCTGGGGACACCTTGGGGACACCTTGGGGACACCTTGGGGACACCCTGGGGACACCTTGGGGACACCTTGGGGACACCCTGGGGACACCTTGGGGACACCTCGGGGACACTTTGGGGACACCTTGGGGACACCTTGGGGACACCTTGGGGACACCGAGCGCCACCCCTGAGGTGTCCCCGCGGTGTCCCCGCGCAGATCGTGGTGACAGTGTGGCAGCGCGACAGCGAGCCGCCCGAGCTGCAGGAGGGGACGGTGACGGTGACAATGACATCGGGGACATCGACGGTGACATCGGCGACACCGGGGACAGCCGCGGGGACATCGACGGTGACAACGACAGCCACGGTGACAACGACAGCCACGGGGACGTTGGGGACGTTGGGGACACCGACGGTGACGATGACAGGGACGGGACCGTCGGGGACATCGTCGGGGACATCGTCGGGGACATCGTCGGGGACATCGTTGGGGACATTGGGGACGTTGGGGACAGCAGGGACAGGAGGTTACCTGCGGCTGCTCCAGGGCCGCGCCCCAGGCCAGGTGTTCCGGCAGCAGCACGGCGCCTTCAAGGCTCAAGGTTTGTCACCGAGTGTCACCTGAGTGTCCCCAAGTGTCACCTGAGTGTCCCCAAGTGTCACCTCTCTCTGTCAATGTTCCCTGAGTGTGCCCTGAGTGTCCCCAAGTGTCCCCAAAGTGTCCCCCCCTGGTGTTCCGGCAGCAGCACGGCGCCTTCAAGGCTCAAGGTTTGTCACCGAGTGTCCCCAAGTGTCACCTGAGTGTCACCTCAGTGTCACCTCCCCCCTTCTGTGTCACCTCGGTGTCCTTGAGTGTCCCCAAGTGTGTCACCTCCCCCCCGAGTGTCCCCAAAGTGTCTCCCCCAGGTGTTCCAGCAGCAGCACGGCGCCTTCAAGGCTCAAGGTTTGTCACCTGAGTGTCCTCAAGTGTCCCTGAGTGTCCCTAAGTGTGTCACCTCCCCCCCGAGTGTCCCCAAGTGTCACCTGAGTGTCACCTCCCCCCTTCTGTGTCACCTCGGTGTCCCTGAGTGTCCCTAAGTGTGTCACCTCCCCCCCTGAGTGTTCCCAAGTGTCCCCAAAGTGTCCCTCCTCAGGTGTTCCGGCAGCAGCACGGTGCCTTCAAGGCTCAAGGTTTGTCACCGAGTGTCACCTGAGTGTCCCCAAGTGTCCCTGAGTGTCCCCAAGTGTCACCTTCCTCTGTCAATGTTCCCTGAGTGTGCCCTGAGTGTCCCCAAGTGTCCCCAAAGTGTCCCCCCCAGGTGTTCCGGCAGCAGCACGGCGCCTTCAAGGCTCAAGGTTTGTCACCGAGTGTCCCCAAGTGTCACCTGAGTGTCACCTCCGCCCTTCTGGGTCACCTCGGTGTCCCTGAGTGTCCCCAAGTGTGTCACCTCCCCCCCGAGTGTCCCCAAAGTGTCTCCCCCAGGTGTTCCAGCAGCAGCACGGCGCCTTCAAGGCTCAAGGTTTGTCACCTGAGTGTCCCCAAGTGTCCCTGAGTGTCCCTAAGTGTGTCACCTCCCCCCCGAGTGTCCCCAAGTGTCACCTGAGTGTCACCTCCCCCCTTCTGTGTCACCTCGGTGTCCCTGAGTGTCCCTAAGTGTGTCACCTCCCCCCCTGAGTGTTCCCAAGTGTCCCCAAAGTGTCCCTCCTCAGGTGTTCCGGCAGCAGCACGGTGCCTTCAAGGCTCAAGGTTTGTCACCGAGTGTCACCTGAGTGTCCCCAAGTGTCCCTGAGTGTCCCCAAGTGTCACCTTCCTCTGTCAATGTTCCCTGAGTGTGCCCTGAGTGTCCCCAAGTGTCCCCAAAGTGTCCCCCCCAGGTGTTCCGGCAGCAGCACGGCGCCTTCAAGGCTCAAGGTTTGTCACCGAGTGTCCCCAAGTGTCACCTGAGTGTCCCCAAGTGTCCCTGAGTGTCCCCAAGTGTCACCTTCCTCTGTCAATGTTCCCTGAGTGTGCCCTGAGTGTCCCCAAGTGTCCCCAAAGTGTCCCCCCCAGGTGTTCCGGCAGCAGCACGGCGCCTTCAAGGCTCAAGGTTTGTCACCAAGTGTCACCTGAGTGTCCCCAAGTGTCACCTCTCTCTGTCAATGTTCCCTGAGTGTCCCCAAGTGTCCCCAAAGTGTCCCCCCCTGGTGTTCCGGCAGCAGCACGGTGCCTTCAAGGCTCAAGGTTTGTCCCCAAGTGTCACCTGAGTGTCCCCAAGTGTCCCTGAGTGTCCCCAAGTGTCACCTCTCTCTGTCAATGTTCCCTGAGTGTCCCCTGAGTGTCCCCAAGTGTCCCCAAAGTGTCCCCCCCAGGTGTTCCGGCAGCAGCACGGCGCCTTCAAGGCTCAAGGTTTGTCCCCGAGTGTCCCCAAGTGTCACCTGAGTGTCACCTCAGTGTCACCTCCCCCCTTCTGTGTCACCTCGGTGTCCCCAATGTCCCTAACTTCCCCCCAAATGTCCCCAAAGTGTCCCCAAGTGTCCCTCCCCAGGTGTTCCGGCAGCAGCACGGCGCCTTCAAGGCTCAAGGTTTGTCACCTGAGTGTCCCCAAGTGTCACCTCAGTGTCCCCAAGTGTCCCTGAGTGTCCCCAAGTGTGTCACCTCCCCCCCGAGTGTCCCCAAGTGTCCCCAAGTGTCCCCAAAGTGTCCCTCCCCAGGTGTTCCGGCAGCAGCACGGTGCCTTCAAGGCTCAAGGTTTGTCACCAAGTGTCACCTCAGTGTCCCCAAGTGTCACCTCTCCCTCTCTGTGTCACCTCGGTGTCCCCAAGTGTCCCCTGAATGTCCCCAACTTTCCCCTAAATGTCCCCAAGTGTCCCCAACTTTCCCGAGTGTCCTTTCACTGTCCCCAAGAGTCCCCCAAGTGTCCCCAGTGATGTCCCCAAGTGTCCCCTGAGTGTCCCCAAGTGTCCCCAAGTGTCTCCATAGTGTCCCCAAGTGCCCCCACAGCATCCCCTGAGTGTCCCCAAGTGTCCCCAACTTTCCTCTAAATGTCCTCAAGTGTCCCCTGAGTGTCCCCAATGTCCCCAACTTTCCCCTGAGTGTCCTCTCGGTGTCCCCAACTTTCCCTTAAATGTCCCCCGAGTGTCCCCACTGTCCCCAGCAATGTCCCCGATGTCCCCAACGCTGTCCCCAATGTCCCCAACTTTCCCCTGAGTGTCCCCAACTTTCCCCTGAGTGTCCCCAAGTGTCCCCAGAGTGACCCCTGAGTGTCCCCTGAGTGTCCCCGAGTGTCACCTCCCCCTGCCAATGTCCCCTAGTGTCCCCTGAGTGTCCCTAACTTTCCTCTAAATGTCCCCTCGCTGTCCCCAACTTTCCCCTGAGTGTCCCCAAGCATCCCCCGATGTCCCCAACGCTGTCCCCAGTGTCCCCAACTTTCCCCTGAGTGTCCCCAACTTTCCCCTGAGTGTCCCCACTGCTGTCCCCGATGTCCCCAACGCTGTCCCCAACGTCCCCAACTTTCCCCTGAGTGTCCCCAATGTCCCCACCACTGTCCCCAGTGTCCCCACCGCTGTCCCCAAAGTCCCCAACGCTGTCCCCAATGTCCCCAACTTTCCCCTGAGTGTCCCCAACTTTCCCCTGAGTGTCCCCTGAGTGTCCCCAATGTCCCCAACGCTGTCCCCAATGTCCCCAACTTCCCCCTGAGTGTCCCCAACTTTCCCCTGAGTGTCCCCTGAGTGTCCCCAATGTCCCCAACGCTGTCCCCAATGTCCCCAACTTTCCCCTGAGTGTCCCCTGAGTGTCCCCAATGTCCCCAACGCTGTCCCCAATGTCCCCAACTTTCCCCTGAGTGTCCCCAACTTTCCCCTGAGTGTCCCCTGAGTGTCCCCAATGTCCCCAACGCTGTTCCCAATGTCCCCAACTTTCCCCTGAGTGTCCCCTGAGTGTCCCCACTGTCCCCACCGCTGTCCCCAATGTCCCCAACGCTGTCCCCACTGTCCCCACCGCTGTCCCCACTGTCCCCACCGCTGTCCCCACTGTCCCCACCGCTGTCCCCAACGTCCCCAACGCTGTCCCCAACGTCCCCACCGCTGTCCCCGCAGTGTCCACGCTGCTGACGGTGCTGCCACCTCCCCGCGTGCGCTGCCGCCAGGTGACAGTGTCCGGGAAGTACCTGACCGTGCTCAAAGGTGACATTGGGGACACGGGGACAGCGGGGGGGACATTGGGGGGGTTGGGGACATCGGGGGGTTGGGGACGTTGGGGACTTTGGGGGTTTGGGGACATTGGGGACATTGGGGGATTGGGGACATTGAGGACAGTGGGGGATTGGGGACAGTGGGGACAGTGGGGGGGTTGGGGACATTAAGGGGTTGGGGACAGTGGGGACATTGGTGGATTGGGGACATTGGGAAGGTTGGGGACATTGAGGGCATTGGGGACAGTGGGGACATTGGGGACATTGGGGGATTTGGGACATTGGGGGATTGGGGACATTGGGGGATTGGGGACATTGGGGACGTTGGGGAGGTTGGGGACATTGAGGGGTTGGGGACATTGGGGACATTGAGGACATTCAGGGGTTGGGGACATTGGGGGGTTTGGGGACATTGGGGGGTTGGGGATAAAGCAGGGTGGGGGAGGGATTTGGGGACAAGGGTGGGGGCAGAGAGAGGGGACAGAGATGGGGACAGGGCCCCCCCAATGTCCCCGATGTCCCCGATGTTCCCAATGTCCCCAACGTCCCCATTGTCCCCAAATCCCCAATGTCCCCAATGATGTCCCCAATGATGTCCCCAATGTCCCCAGTTCTCAACGCCAGCTCCCAGGAGGAGTTGTCCCTCTGGGATGTGCAGATCCTCCCCAATTTCAACGCCAGCAATGTCCCTAATGTCCCCGATGTCCCCAATGTCCCCAACGCCCCCAATGTCCCCGATGTCCCCAACGTCCCCAATGATGTCCCCAATGATGTCCCCAATGTCCCCAGTGCTCAACGCCAGCTCGCAGGAGGAGCTGTCCCTCTGGGATGTGCAGATCCTCCCCAATTTCAACGCCACCAATGTCCCCAATGTCCTCAAATCCCCAACATCTCCACTGTCCCCAAATCCCCAATGTCCCCAATGATGTCCCCAACGATGTCCCCAATGTCCCCAGTGCTGAACGCCAGCTCGCAGGAGGAATTGTCCCTCTGGGATGTGCAGATCCTCCCCAATTTCAACGCCAGTTACCTTCCTGTCATGCCTGACGGCTCCGTGCTGCTCGTCGATGACGTCTGGTGAGCTTGGGGACACTTGGGGACACTTGGGGACACCTGGGGACAATGGGGGGACACCTGGGGACAAGGTGGGGATGGTCACACCCTCTTGGAGACACCTGGGGGGGGCATGGAGACGTGTCGAGGACGCTTGGGGACAATGTGGGGACACTTGGGGACAAGGTGGGGACACTCGGGGACACCTGGGGACAAGGTGGGGATGGTCACACCTTCTTGGGGACACCTGGGGGGGACCTGGGGACGTGTCGAGGACACTTGGGGACACCGCGGAGACACCTCAAGGCACTTGGGGACCCAATCCACCCAATCCCCTAATGTCCCCAACCCCCCAGTGCCCCA
The DNA here is from genome assembly GCA_036785705.1 of Acanthornis magna. Lineage (NCBI taxonomy): Eukaryota > Metazoa > Chordata > Aves > Passeriformes > Acanthizidae > Acanthornis > Acanthornis magna. The sequence goes on from JAWUZG010000885.1 coordinate 69,504, forward strand.
ATGTCCCCAATGTCCCAAATATCCTCAGTGTCCCCAATCCCCTCAATGTCCCCAATGTCCCTAAATCCCCATTGTCCCCATTGTCCTCAATGTCCCCAATCAATGTCCCCAATGATGTCCCCAATGTCCCCAATGTCCCAAAATCCCTAATCCCCCAATGTCCCCATTGTCCCCAATGTCCCCAATCCCCCAATCCCCCAATGTCCCCAATGTCCCAAATATCCTCAGTGTCCCCAGTGTCCCAAAATCCTCAATATCCCTAAAGTCCCCAATGTCCCCAATGCCCCAAAATCCCCAATCCCCCAATGTCCCCACTGTCCCCAATATCCTGAAATCCCCAATGTCCCCGTTGTCCCCAGTGTCCCCAATGATGTCCCCATCGATGTCCCCAATGTCCCCAATCAATGTCCCCACCGATGTCCCCACAGCCACCACTCAGGCGAGGTCCCGGTCGGGGCCTTCTGCCGTGTCCCCGCGGTGGCCCCGGGGTGGCCTCGTCCCCAATGTCCCCAATGTCCCCAAATCCCCAATGTCCCCAATGTCCCAAAATCCCCAATCCCCCATTGTCCCCATTCAATGTCCCCATTGTCCCCAGTGTCCCCAATCCCCCAATGTCCCAAAATCCTCAATGTCCCCAATGTCCCAAAATCCCCAATGTCCCCAATGTCCCCAATCCCCCAATCTCCCCATTGTCCCCAATGTCCCCAATGATGTCCCCATCGATATCCCTAATGTCCCCATTCAATGTCCCCACTGTCCCCAATGTCCCCAAATCCCCAATGTCCCCAATGTCCCCAATGTCCCAAAATCCTCAATGTCCCCAATGTCCCAAAATCCCCAATGTCCCCAATGTCCCCAGTGTCCCCAATGATGTCCCCATCGATGTCCCCAATGTCCCCAATCAATGTCCCCACTGTCCCCACAGCCACCACTCGGGCGAGGTCCCGGTCGGGGCCTTCTGCCGTGTCCCGCGGTGGCCCCGGGGTGGCCTCGTCCCCAATGTCCCCAATGTCCCCAAATCCCCAATGTCCCCAATGTCCCCAATGTCCCCAATGTCCCAAAATCCTCAATGTCCCCAATGTCCCCAAATCCCCAATGTCCCCAATGTCCCAAAATCCCCAATCCCCCATTGTCCCCATTCAATGTCCCCATTGTCCCCAGTGTCCCCAATCCCCCAATGTCCCAAAATCCCCAATGTCCCCAATCCCCCAATGTCCCAAAATCCTCAATGTCCCCAATGTCCCAAAATCCCCAATGTCCCCAATGTCCCCAATGTCCCCAATCCCCCAATCTCCCCATTGTCCCCAATGTCCCCAATGATGTCCCCATCGATATCCCTAATGTCCCCATTCAATGTCCCCACTGTCCCCAATGTCCCCAAATCCCCAATGTCCCCAAGGTGTCCCAAATGTCCCCAATCCCCCAATGTCCCCAAATCCCCAATGTCCCCAATGTCCCCAATGTCCCAAAATCCTCAATGTCCCCAATGTCCCCAAATCCCCAATGTCCCCAATGTCCCCAATGTCCCAAAATCCTCAATGTCCCCAATGTCCCAAAATCCCCAATGTCCCCAATCAATGTCCCCATTGTCCCCACAGCCACCACTCGGGCGAGGTCCCGGTCGGGGCCTTCTGCCGTGTCCCCGCGGTGGCCCCGGGGTGGCCTCGTCCCCAATGTCCCCAATGTCCCCAAATCCCCAATGTCCCCAATGTCCCCACTGTCCCCAATGTCCCCAACATCCCCATTGTCCCCAATGTCCCCAAATCCCCAATCAATGTCCCCATTGTCCCCACAGCCACCACTCGGGCGAGGTCCCGGTCGGGGCCTTCTGCCGTGTCCCCGCGGTGGCCCCGGGGTGGCCTTGTCCCCTCAGTGCCCTGGAGGAGCAGAACTTCCTGTTCCAGCTGCAGGCGCCCGAGAGGCCACCGAGGGACGGCAAGGAGGTGAGGGACACTGGGGACACTTTGGGGACACTTTGGGGACATCAGGGACACTTCGGGGACATTGGGGACATTGGGGACACCTTGGGGACATTGGGGATTTGGGGACATTGGAGACATTGGGGGACATCGGGAACATTGGGGACATTGGGGGATTGGGGACACTTTGGGGACATTGGGGGCACTGGGGACACCTTGGGGACATTGAGGACATTGGGGAAATTGGGGGATTGGGGACACCTTGGGGACATCGGGGACACTTTGGGGACATTGGGGGATTGGGGACAGCAATCGAGGGCCACCGAGGGACGGCAAGGAGGTGAGGGACACTGGGGACACTTTGGGGACATCAGGGACACTTTGGGGACATTGGGGACACTGGGGACACCTTGGGGACACTTTGGGGACATTGGGGACATTGGGGGATTGGGGACACCTTGGGGACATTGAGGATTTGGGGACATTGGGGACATTGGGGAATTGGGGGACTGGAGACACCTTGGGGACATTGGAGACATCGGGGACATTGGGGATTTGGGGACATTGGGGACACTTTGGGGGCATTGAGGACATTAGGGACATTGGAGACATTTGGGAAAATTTGGGGGATTGGGGACATTGGGGACACTGGGGGATTTGGGGACACACCTTGGGGACATTGGGAATCGGAGGGGAAACTTGGGGACACTCAGGGACACTTTGGGGACACCTTGGGGACACTCAGAGATACTTGGGGACACATTGTGGGATTGTAGACATTGGGGTATTGGGGACATTGGGGACACTGGGGACATTGGGGACACTTTGGGGACATTGGGGACATTGGGGGATTAGGGACACCTTGGGGACATTGGGGATTTGAGGACACTCAAGGGCACTTGGGGACACGCAGGGACACTCGGGGACAATTTGGGGACATTGGGGACACCTTGGGTGACCCTGGGGACACACCTTGGGGACACTCAGGGACATTGGGGACACTTCGGGGACACTTGGGGACACTCAGGGACATCAGAACCGTGTCGGGTGACATCACCGTCCCCAAAAATGTCCCCGAATATCTCCAAAAAGTCCCCAAATATCCCCAAAAATGCCCCCAAAAATGTCCCCGAATGTCCCCAAATCTCCCTAAATGTCCCCAAACATCCCCAAAAATGTCCCCAAATGTCCCCAACTGTCCCCAAACGATGTCCCCAGGGCCTGGAGGTGCCGCTGGTGGCCGTGGTTCGATGGTCGACGCCGAAACTTCCCTTCACCAACAGCATCGTCACCCACTACCGGTGAGTGACGTCACCGTGACGTCATCGGTGTCACCTCGGTGTCACCTCGGTGTCCCCAGAGCCTCCCGTGGTGGCACAGCCTCATTGTCACCTCCTTGTCACCTCACTGTTCCCTTGTTGTGATGTCATTGTCACCTCATCGTCACCCGCTCCGGTGAGTGACGTCACCGTGACGTCACCGTGACGTCATCGGTGTCACCTCGGTGTCACCAAGGTCACCAGAGCTTCCTGTGGTGTCACCGCCTCATTGTCACCTCATTGTCACCTCACTGTGCCCTTGTTGTGATGTCATTGTCACCTCATCGTCACCCACTACCGGTGAGTGACGTCACCGTGACATCATTGGTGACGTCATCAGTGACGTCATCAACGTCACAGCAGTGTCCCCCCATTGTCACCACATTGTCCCCTCATTGTCACCTCATCGTCACTCACTACCGGTGAGTGACGGCATTGCTGACGTCATTGGTGACGTCATCGGTGTCACCGCAGTGTCCCCAAAGCCACCAGAGCTTCCCTTGGTGCCACCGTCTCATTGTCCCCTCATTGTCACCCACTATCGGTGAGCGATGTCATTGCTGACGTCATCAGTGACGTCATCGGTGTCACCGCGGTGTCACCCCAGTGTCCCCAGAGCTTCCCGTGGTGCCACCGCCTGATTGTCCCCTCATTGTCCCAGTGCCACCACATCCCCAGAACCTCCTGTCACTCATTCCTGCCTTTTCCCACGATGCCACCTCGGTGTCCCCAATGTCCCCATGATGACTGTGATGTCTGTGATGTCCCCATGATGTCCCTGATGTCCCCACGATGTCCCCAAGCTCTCCAGACTCCTCCTGAATGTGTCACCGCCTCCTGTCCCTTTGTCACCACATCCTCAGAACCTTCCGGGGCTTCATTCTGCCTTTTCCCACGAGGTCCCCATGATGTCCCCAATGTCCCTACGATGTCCCCACAAGGTCTGTGATGTCCCCACGATGTCCCCACGATGTCCCCATGATGTCTGTGATGTCCCCATGATGTCCCTGATGTCCCCACGATGTCCCCAAGGCCTCCAGACCCTCCTGAATGTGTCACCACGTCCAGTCCCCTCCTGTCCCAGTGCCACCACATCCCCAGAACCTTCCAGGGCTCCGTTCTGTCTTTTCCCACGATGTCCCCATGATGTCCCCAATGTCCCCACGATGTCCCCACGATGTCCCTATGATGTCTGTGATGTCCCCATGATGTCCCTGATGTCCCCACGATGTCCCCAAGCCCTCCAGACCCTCCTGAATGTGTCGCCATGTCCTGTCCCACCAATGTCCCCTCATTGTCCCAGTGCCACCACATCCCCAGAACCTCCTGTGGCTCCATTCTGCCTTTTCCCACGATGCCACCTCGGTGTCCCTGATGTCCTCACGATGTCCCCACGATGTCCCCAAGCTCTCCAGACCCTCCTGGTTGCCCCTCCATGTGCCACCACCTCCTGTCCCCTCATTGTCCCAGTGCCACCACATCCCCAGAACCTCCTGTGGCTCCATTCTGCCTTTTCCCACGATGTCACCTCAGTGTCCCCAATGTCCCCACGATGTCCCCACGATGTCCCCATGATGTCTGTGATGTCCCCATGATGTCCCTGATGTCCCCACGATGTCCCCAAGCTCTCCAGACTCCTCCTGAATGTGTCACCGCCTCCTGTCCCTTTGTCACCACATCCCCAGAACCTCCTGTCACTTATTCCTGCCTTTTCCCACGATGTCCCCATTGTCCCCACGATGTCCCCATGATGTCCCTGATGTCCCCATGATGTCCCCAAGCTCTCTAGACCCTCCTGAGTGTGTCACCATGACCTGTCCCACCAATGTCCCCTCATTGTCCCAGTGCCACCACATCCCCAGAACCTTCCAGGGCTCCATTCTGCCTTTTTCCACGATGCCACCTCGGTGTCCCTGATGTCCCCACGATGTCCCCACAATGTCTGTGATGTCTCCATGATGTTCCGGATGTCCCTAAGCTCTCCAGACTTCTCCTGAATGTGTCACCGCCTCCTGTCCCCTCATTGTCCCAGTGCCACCACATCCCCAGAACCTCCTGTGACTCATTCCTCCCTTTTCCCACGATGTCCCCATTGTCCCCACGATGTCCCCACGATGTCCCCACAATGTCCCTGATGTCCCCAAGCTCTCCAGACCCTCCTGGTTGCCCCTCCATGTGTCACCACCTCCTGTCCCCTCATTGTCCCAGTGCCACCACATCCCCAGAACCTCCTGTCACTCATTCCTGCCTTTTCCCACGATATCCCCAATGTCCCCACGATGTCCCTACGATGTCCCCACAATGTCTGTGATGTCCCCATGATGTTCCTGATGTCCCCAAGCTCTTCAGACTCCTCCTGAATGTGCCACCATCTCCTGTCCCCTCATTGTCCCAGTGCCACCACATCCCCAGAACCTTCCATGGCTCCGTTCTCCCTTTTCCCACGATGTCCCCAATGTCCCCACGATGTCCCCACGATGTCCCCGATGTCCCCAGGCTGCCGAGCATCCGGCTGGAGCGGCCGCGCTTCGTGATGACAGCCACCTGCGAGTCACCGGTGGTGGCCCTGCAGCGCTTCACTGTCACCTACACTCTGCTCAACGACCTGCAGGACTTCCTGGCCGTGAGGCTCGTCTGGACCCCCGAGGCCACCGCCGGTGGGGACATTGGGGACACTGGGGACATCGTTGGGGACATTGAGGGCATTGGGGACGTTGGGGACATTGAGGACTTCCTGGCCGTGAGGCTCGTGTGGACCCCCGAGGCCACCGCCGGTGGGGACATTGGGGACACTGGGGACATTGGGGACAATGGGGACATCGTTGGGGACACTGGGGACATCGTTGGGGACACTGGGGGGGTTGGGGACACTGGGGACATTGGGGATGTTGGGGACATTGGAGATATTGGGGACATTGAGGGCATTGGGGACATTGGGGACATCGAGGACTTCCTGGCCGTGAGACTCGTCTGGACACCCGAGGCCACTGCCGGTGGGGACATTGGGGACACTGGGGACATTGGGGACATTGGGGAGGCTGGGGACATTGAGGGCATTGGGGACATTGGGGACATTGAGGGCATTGGGGAAATGGGGACAATGGGGATAATGGGGACATTGGGGACATTGGGGACATTGGGGACATTGGGGATTGGGGACATTGAGGGCATTGGGGACATTGGGGACAATGGGGATAATGGGGATAATGGGGACGTTGGGGACATTGAGGACTTCCTGGCCGTGAGGCTCGTGTGGACCCCCGAGGCCACCGCCGGTGGGGACATTGGGGACATTGGGGGGGTTGGGGACATTGGGGATAATGGGGACATTGAGGACATTGGGGATAATAGGGACATTGGGGACACTGGGGACATTGGGGACATTGGGGATATTGGGGACATTGAGGGCATTGGGGACATTGAGGACTTCCTGGCCATCAGGCTCGTCTGGACTCCTGAGGCCACCGCCGGTGGGGACATCGTTGGGGACATTGGGGACATTGGGGGGGTTGGGGACAATGGGGACATTGAGGGCATTGGGGGATTGGGGACATTTGGGACATTGGGGACATTGGGGGATTGAGGACATTGAGGACATTGGGGACAATAGGGACAATGGGGGATTGGGGACATTGGGGACATTGAGGGCATTGGGGAATTGGGGACATTTGAGAACATTGGGGACATCGTTGGGGACAATGGGGACATTGAGGGCATTGAGGCATTGGGGACATTTGGGGTGATTGGGGACACTGGGGACAATGGGGACATTGTTGGGGACGTTGGGGACATTGGGGACATTAAGGACTTCCTGGCCGTGAGGCTCGTGTGGACCCCTGAGGCCACCGCTGGTGGGGACATTGGGGACATTGAGGGCATCAGGGGATTGGGGACATTTGGGAGATTGGGGACATTGGGGATTGGGGACATTGGGGACATTGTGGTTTTGGGGACATTGGGGACATTGGGGGATTGAGGACATTGAGGGCATTGGGGACATTGGGCATTGGGGACATTGGGGACATTGGGGGAATTGGGGACATTGGGCACTTCCTTTTGGGTATCCCAAAAAATTCCCAAAAAATCACCAAAAATTTCCCAAAAAAATTTCCCAAAAAATCCCAGAAAATTCACAGAAAAGCCCAAAAGATGCATTAAAAAATCACAAAAAAAAAAAATCCCTAACTATTCACCAAAAATCACAAAAAAGTCGCAAAAAATCCTCAAAAAATCCCCAAAAAATTTGCAAAAAAAAAAATCCACCAAAAATCACAAAGTGACAAAAAAATACACAAAAAAGACAAAAAATTTTAAAAAATCCCCAAAAAATCCCAAAAAGATTCACCAAAAATCACAAAAAAGTCACAAAAGGGACAGAAAAAATGCCAAAAAAATCACAAAAAAATCACAAAAAATGCCAAAAAATTCACCAAAAATCACCAAAAAATAAAAAAAAAAATCCCAGAAAATTCACAAAAAAGTTGCAAAAAATCCACCAAAAATTACCAAAAAATCACAAAAAATCTACAAAAAATTCACCAAAAATTCACAAAAATTAACCAAAAAAAATCACAAAAAATCCAAAAAAATTCACAAAAAATAAAAAAAAAATCCAAAAAAATCCCAAAAAATCTCAAAAAAAATCCCCAAAAAATTCTTCAAAATCCCAAAAAAATCCCAAAAATTCCCTAAATTCTGGAAATTCTGGAACGTTCCAGGGAAGTCCCCGGGCCGGGGCTCGCTGGACTCGGTGATTTGCCACACGCCCCTGACCAACCTCGGCTATTCGCGCAAGGGCAGCGCCAGGACCTTCCGCGTGCCCTTCCAGGCCCTGCGAGCAGGGCTGTTCGAGGTTGGTGTCCATCCCAGTTCATCCCAGTTCATCCCAGTATGGCCCAGTATGGCCCAGACCCATCCCCAGTGCCATCCCCAGTGTTCCTATTCCCAGTGGAAATGCCATTCCCAGTATGCCCAGTATCCCCAGTATGGCCCTTCCAGGCCCTGCGAGCAGGGCTGTTCGAGGTTGGTGCCTCCCAGTTCATCCCAGTTCATCCCAGTATGGCCCAGTATGGCCCAGTTCATCCCAGTGCCACCACAGTGTCCCCAAGGTCTCTATTCCCAGTGAAAATCCCATTCCCAGTATGCCCAGTATCCCCAGTATGGCCCTTCCAGGCCCTGCGCGCAGGGCTGTTCGAGGTTGGTGTCCATCCCAGTTCATCCCAGTATGGCCCAGTTTATCCCAGTATGGCCCAGACCCATCCCCAGTGCCCACAGTGTTCCTATTCCCAGTGGAAATGCCATTCCCAGTGTGCCCAGTATCCCCAGTATGGCCCTTCCAGGCCCTGCGAGCAGGGCTGTTCGAGGTTGGTGTCCATCCCAGTTCATCCCAGTATGGCCCAGTTCATCCCAGTTCATCCCAGTGCCACCACGGTGTCCCCAGGGTCTCTATTCCCAGTGAAAATGCTGTTCCCAGTATCACCAGTGCGGCCATTCCAGTTCATTCCCAGTCACCGTTGCCACCCCAGTCCATCCCAGTACATCGCAGTTCATCCCAGTATGTCCCAGTATAGCCCAGTTCATCCCAGTGCCATTCCCGGTGTCCCCAGTGTTCTTATTCCCAATTGAAATGCCATTCCCAGTATGCCCAGTATCGCCATTCCAGTATCCCCAGTGCCTTCCAGTTCATCCCAGTTCATCCCAGTTCATCCCAGTATGTCCCAGTCCATCCCAGTTCATCCCACTATGTCCCAGTCCATCCCAGTTCATCCCAGTATGGCCCAGACCCATCCCCAGTGCCCACAGTGTTCCTATTCCCAGTGGAAATGCCATTCCCAGTATGCCCAGTATCCCCAGTATGGCCCTTCCAGGCCCTGCGAGCAGGGCTGTTTGAGGTTGGTGTCCATCCCAGTTCATCCCAGTTCATCCCAGTATGGCCCAGTTCATCCCAGTGCCATCCCCGGTGTCCCCAGTGTTCCTATTCCCAATGGAAATCCCATTCCCAGTATGCCCAGTATCGCCATTCCAGTATCCCCAGTACCACCTCAGTGCCTCCCAGTTGGTCCCAGTTCATCCCAGTCCATCCCAGTTCATCCCAGTCCATCCCAGTTCATCCCAGTCCATCCCAGTTTATCCCAGTATGGCCCAGTGCCATCCCCAGTGTCCCCATTGTCGCTGTTCCCAGTGAAAATCCCATTCCCAGTATGCCCAGTATCCCCAGTATGGCCCTTCCAGGCCCTGCGAGCAGGACTGTTCGAGGTTGGTGCCTCCCAGTTCATCCCAGTTCATCCCAGTATGGCCCAGTTCATCCCAGTGCCACCACAGTGTCCCCAGTGTCCCTATTTCCACTGAAAATCCCATTCCCAGTATCACCAGTATCACCATCCCAGTTCATTCCCAGTCACCATTGTTACTCCAGTGTCTCCCAGTCCATCCCGGTTCATCCCAGTATGGCCCAGTACATCCCAGTTCATCCCAGTGCCCTCACAGTGTCCCCATTGTCCCTATTCCCAGTGAAAATCCCGTTCCCAGTATCCCCAGTATCACCATCCCAGTATCCCCAGTGTCTCTTAGTATGTCCCAGTTGGTCCCAGTTCATCCCAGAACATCCCAGTCCATCCCAGTCCATCCCAGTTCATCCCAGTTCCTCCCAGTGCCACCACAGTGTCCCTATTCCCAATGGGATCCCATTCCCAGTATGCCCAGTACCCCCAGTATCACCATTCCAGTTCATTCCCAGTCACCGTTGTCACCCCAGTTCATCCCAGTCCATCCCAGTTCATCCCAGTACATCCCAGTGCCTCAAAACTCCATCCCAGGGCCCTCCCAGTACATCCCAGTTCCTTCCCAGTGCCTTCCAGTGCCTCCCAGTGCCTCTCAGTCCCCTCCCAGTAACTCCCAGTGCCCCAGAGCATCCTCCCAGTGCCCTCCCAGTCCATTCCTAGTCCATCCCAGTGCCTCCCAGTAACTCCCAGTCCCTCCCAGTAACTCCCAGTGCCTCCCAGTTGTCCCAGCACATGAAGCTGAAGCTGCAGTTCACGGCCAGCGTGACCAACCCCCCCCCCGAGGCTCGCCCAGTATATCCCAGTACAGCCCAGTCCCTCCCAGTGCCCCCAAAACTCCATCCCAGTATCCTCCCAGTACATCCCAGTATCCTCCCAGTGCCTTCCCAGTACATTCCAGTGCCTCCAAAACTCCATCCCAGTGCCTTCCCAGTATATCCCAGTGCCTCCCAGTCCATCCCAGTTCCTCCAAATCCATTCCAATGTCCTCCCAGTCCATCCCAGTGCCCTCCCAGTGCCCCTAAACTCCATCCCAGTGCCTCCCAGTCCATCCCAGTGCCCCCAAACTTGATCCCAGTGCCCTCAAACCTCCTCCCAGTCCCTCCCAGTAACTCCCAGTCCGTCCCAGTTGTCCCAGCACATGAAGCTGAAGCTGCAGTTCACAGCCAGCGTGACCAACCCCCCCCCGAGGCTCGCCCAGTATATCCCAGTACAGCCCAGTCCCTCCCAGTCCCTCCCAATATCCTCCCAGTGCCTTCCCAGTACATTCCAGTGCCTCCAAAACTCCATCCCAGTGCCCTCCCAGTATATCCCAGTGCCTCCCAGTCTGTCCCAGTGCCCTCCCAGTGTTCCCAAACTCCATCCCAGTGCCTCCCAGTCCATTCCCAGTGCCCCCAAAGTCTCTCCCAGTGGCTCCCAGTCCATTCCCAGTCCATCCCAGTACCCCCGAAACTCCATCCCAGTGCCCTCCCAGTATATCCCAGTACATCCCAGTGCCCTCCCAGTCCATCCCAGTGCCCCCAAACTCCATCCCAGTCCCTCCCAGCACCCCAAAACCTCATCCCAGTCCCTCCCAGTCATTCCCAGTGCCCCCAAACTCCCTCCCAGTCCATTCCTAGTCCATCCCAGTGCCTCCCAGTAACTCCCAGTCCCTCCCAGTAACTCCCAGTGCCTCCCAGTTGTCCCAGCACATGAAGCTGAAGCTGCAGTTCACGGCCAGCGTGACCAACCCCCCCCCCGAGGCTCGCCCAGTATCGCGGAAGAGCAGTCCCAGTTCGCCGGCCGTGCGGGAACTGGTGGCTGGACTGGGACGCTCCCAGTCCTTCTCGCACCAGCAGCCTGCCCGCAGCCACCTCATGAGGTACTGGGAGCACTGGGAGCCACTGGGAGGGACTGGGAGGGACTGGGAATGGACTGGGATGTGGTAAAGGAGCACTGGGAGGGACTGGGAGTTACTGGGTGTTACTGGGAGGGGACTGGGAGGGACTGGGGTGAGGTTTTGGGGAACTGGGAGGGACTGGGATGGGATTGGGGGACACTGGGAGGGACTGGGAGAGCACTGGGTTGTGGTAAAGGGGCACTGGGAGGGATTGGGAATGGACTGGAAGTTACTGGGATGGGGTTTTAAGGCACTGGGACTTACTGGGAGGGCACTGGGAGGGGATTGGGAGGGACTGGGAGGGACTGGGAGGGATTTAGGGGAACTGGGAGGGACTGGGAGGGATTTAGGGGAACTGGGAGGGGATTGGGAGGGGATTGGGGGCACTGGGAGGAGACTGGGATGGACTGGGAGGGGATTGAGAGGGACTGGGAGTTACTGGGAGGAACTGGGAGGGACTGGGATGGAATTTTGGGGCACTGGGAGGGACTGGGAGGGACTGGGAATACTCAGATGAACATTGGGGGTGACACAGGGACACTGAGGGGACACGGTGGGTGACACTGAGGTCACACAGGTGACACTGAGGTGACACTGATGTCCCCAATGTCCCCAGGTCGGGCAGTGTGATGGAGCGCAGGGCCATCACCCCGGGGTGACACTGTGGGTGACACAGGGACACTGTGGGTGACACTGAGGTCACACAGGTGACACAGGTGACATTGAGGTGTCATTGTCCCCAGGTCGGGCAGCGTGATGGAGCGCAGGGCCATCACCCTGGGGTGACACTGTGGGTGACACTGTGGGTGACACAGGGACACAGTGATTGTTACAGAGACACTGTGGGTGACACTGAGGTCACACAGGTGACACAGTGACACTCTCGGTGACAATGACACTCCTGTCCCCAGGTCGGGCAGCGTGATGGAGCGCAGGGCCATCACCCTGGGGTGACACTGTGGGTGACACTGAGGGTGACACTGACACACTGTGGGTGACACTGAGGTCACACAGGTGGCACAGGTGACACGCTCGGTGACACTAAGGTGACATTGAGGTGTCATTGTCCCCAGGTCGGGCAGCGTGATGGAGCGCAGGGCCATCACCCCCCCCGTGGGGTCACCCGTGGGACGTCCCCTGTACCTCCCCCCGGGAGGTGACAAAGCTGTGCTGGCCCTGGACAAGATCGCCAAGAGAGAGTGCAAGGTGCTCGTGGTGCCACCGCTGCAGTGACAGTGACACTGGGGACACCTTGGGGACATTGGGGACACCTTGGGGACATCATCGCTGGAACATCATTGTCATTGGGACACCGCTGGGACATCATCGTGGGGACATTGTCACTGCTGTCACCGGTGCTGGCCCTGGACAAGATCGCCAAGAGAGAGTGCAAGGTGCTCGTGGTGCCACCGCTGCAGTGACAGTGACATCGGGGACACCTTGGGGACATTGGGGACACCTTGGGGACATCGCTGGAACATCATCGTCATCGGGATATCGCCATTGGGGACATCGTGGGGACATTGTCACAGGTGTCACCTGCGCTGGCCCTGGACAAGATCACCAAGACGAGTGCAAGGTCCTGGTGGTGCCACCGCTGCAGTGACAGTGACATCGGGGACACCTTGGGGACATTGGGGACATCGCTGGAACATCATCATCATCAGGACATCGTCATCATTGGGGACATCGTGGGGACATTGTCACAGCTGTCACCTGTGCTGGCCCTGGACAAGATCACCAAGAGAGAGTGCAAGGTCCTGGTGGTGCCACCGCTGCAGTGACATTTGGGGACATTGGGGACACCTTGGGGACATTGGGGACATCATCGTCATCGGGATATCGCCATTGGGGACATCGTGGGGACATTGTCACAGCTGTCACCTGCGCTGGCCCTGGACAAGATCGCCAAGAGGAAGTGCAAGGTGCTGGTGGTGCCACCGCTGCAGTGACAGTGACACTGGGGACACCTTGGGGACATTGGGGACACCTTGGGGACATCGCTGGAACATCATCGTCATTGGGATATCGCCATTGGGGACATCGTGGGGACATTGTCACAGCTGTCACCTGTGCTGGCCCTGGACAAGATCGCCAAGAGAGAGTGCAAGGTGCTCGTGGTGCCACCGCTGCAGTGACAGTGACACTGGGGACAGCTCGGGGACATTGGGGACATCGCTGGAACATCATCATCAGGACATCATCATTGGGGACAGCTTGGGGACATCGTGGGGACATCATCATCATTGGGGACATCGTGGGGACATCGTCATCGGGGTCCTGGCAGTGCCACCCCTGCAGTGACAGTGACACTGGGGACGTTGGGGACATTCCCGGGGTCCCTTTGGTGCCACCCCTGCAGTGATGGTGACCTTGGGGACATCGGGGACATCTTGGGGACATCATCATCATTGGGACATCATCGTTGGGGACATCGTGGGGACATCGTCATCGGGGTCCTGGCAGTGCCACCCCTGCAGTGACAGTGACACTGGGGACATTGGGGACATTCCCAGGGTCCCTTTGGTGCCACCCCTGCAGTGACAGTGAGCTTGGGGACATTGGGGACAACAGGGGTGGCACTGGGACGAAGAGGACATTGGGGACAAAAGGGACATCGCTGGACCTTGGGGACAATGGGGACAGGGCCACCGCGATGTCCCCAAAGCCGAGTGACAATGTGACAATGGGGGGGGGGTCCCTGCCACTTCCCTGTGCCATGGAGGGGACCTTGGGGACACCTTGGGGACATTGGGGACACCTTGGGGACACGTTGGGGACATTCGGAGACACTTTGGGGACATTGGGGACACCTTGGGGACATTCGGGGACACCTTGGGGACATTGGGGACACCGCCTGGAGCTGTGCCCGCGTTTGGGGACGGGGGAGGTTGGGATTTTGGGGACATTGGGGACATTTGGGGACATGGGGAAGTGTCCCCAAGCCAAAGGGGGGGAGGGGACAGGGACAGGGGACAGGGGTGGCACCTCTGTCCCCTTTATTTATTGCCAATAAAGAGGTCTGGATGTCACCAAAATGTCACCTGGATGTCACCTGGGGGTCCTGGATGTCACCTGGGGGGTCTGGGATGTCCCCAAGGTGTCCTGGATGTCACCTGGATGTCACCTGAGGGTCCAGAATGTCACCTGGATGTCACCTGGATGTCACCTGAGGGTCCAGAATGTCACCTGGGGAGTCTAGGATGTCCCCAAGGGGTCCTGAATGTCACCTGGATGTCACCTGGATGTCACCTGGGGGGTCTGGGATGTCACCTGGAGGGTCCGGGTGTCACCTGGGGGTCCTGAATGTCACCTGGATGTCACCTGAGGGTCCAGAATGTCACCTGGGGGGTCTGGGATGTCCCCAAGGGGTCCTGAATGTCACCTGGGTGTCACCTGGGGGTCCTGGATGTCACCTGGGGGGTCTAGGATGTCACCTGGATGTCACCTGAGGGTCCTAGATGTCACCTGAGGGATCTGGGATGTCACCTGGGTGTCACCTGGGGGGTCCTGGATGTCACCTGGGTGTCACCTGGGGGGTCTGGGATGTCCCCAAGAGGGTCTGAATGTCACCTGGATGTCACCTGGGGGTCCCAGAAGTCACCTGGGGGGTCTGGATGTCACCTGGCAGGTCCTGGATGTCACCTGGATGTCACCTGGCAGTCACCTGGGGGTTCCGTGATGTCCCCAAGAAAGTCACAAAGGACAAAAGCCACACTCGGACGTCGTTTATTGAGCCTTGGGGACACTTTGGGGACACTTTGGGGACACTCCGGGCCCGGGGGAAGGCGGCAGGGGGCGGTGCCACCTCCCCCGGGGACATTTGGGGACATTTGGGGACGCTGGTGTCACACGGCCACCGGCTCCTGGACGTGGTGGTGGCGCTTGACCACGAAGAGTTTCTGTCCCGAGACTGTCACCAGCAGAGAGTGCTCCCCGAAAACCACTGGGGACAATGGGGACAATGGGGACAGTGCCACCTCGGTGTCCCCAGGGCCACCCTGGGTGTCCCCAATGTCCCCAGAGCCACCCCAGAGCCACCCCAGGGCCACCCTCAGTGTCCCCAGGGCCACCAGGGATTGTCACCAGCAGGGAGTGCTCCCCAAAAACCACTGGGGACAATGGGGACAGTGCCACCTCGGTGTCCCCAGGGCCACCCTGGGTGTCCCCAATGTCCCCAGAGCCACCCCAGGGCCACCCCAGGTGTCCCCAGGGCCACCAGGGACTGCCACCAGCAGGGAGTGCTCCCCGAAAACCACTGGGGACAATGGGGACAATGGGGACAGTGCCACCTCGGTGTCCCCAGGGCCACCCTGGGTGTCCCCAATGTCCCCAGAGCCACCCCAGAGCCACCCCAGGGCCACCCCAGGGCCACCCTCAGTGTCCCCAAGGCCATCAGGGACAGTGACCAGCAGAGTGCTCCCCAAAAACCACTGGGGACAATGGGGACAATGGGGACAGTGCCACCTCGGTGTCCCCAGGGCCACCCTGGGTGTCCCCAATGTCCCCAGAGCCACCCCAGGGCCACCCCAATGTCCCCAGGGCCACCAGGGACTGTCACCAGCAGGGAGTGCTCCCCGAAAACCACTGGGGACAATGGGGACAGTGCCACCTCGGTGTCCCCAGGGCCACCCCAGGGCCACCACAAGTGTCCCCAGGGCCATCAGGGACAGGGGACAGTGGGGACAGGGCCACCTCTGATGTCCCCAGGGCCACCCCAATGTCCCCAGGGCCACCCCCAGAACCCCAGCGACACCCACAGGACATTGGGGACAAGGGGACAATGGGGACAGGGCCGCCCCCAGAGCCACTTTGGGACCTTTTAGTGCTACTTTGGGACACTTTAGTGCCATTTCAGGACCCTGGGGACACTTGGGGACAATTTGGGGACACTTTGGTGCCATTTCCAGGGGTCAGAGCCCCTAACCCCCCCCCAAAATTCCCCCAAAATTGCAGGAACAGCCCTTTGGGGACCTCTTTCGGTGCCACCCAGTGCCACTCTGGGACCTTCTAGAGCCACCCGGCGACCCCCGGGGACCTTTGGGGACATTTTGAGGACACTGGGGACACTTTGGGGACATTCTGGTGCCATTTCGAGGGGTCAGAGCCCCCTAAATCCCTCCCTAAATTCCCCCAAAAATGTGGCAACAGCCCCGTGACGCCCCCAGGAGACACTTCGGTGCCACTTTGGTGCCACTTTGGGACCCTCTAGTGCCACCTGGCGACCCTGGGGATCTTTGGGGACACTTTGGGGCCCCTTGGGGACAATTAGGGGACACTTTGGTGCCATTTCCAGGGGTCAGAGCCCCCTCAAATCCCCCCTAAATTCCCCCAAAAATGCGGGAACAGCCCCGTGACGCCCCCGGGAGACACTTCGGTGCCACTTTGGGACCTTTTAGTGCCACTTTGAGACCCTCTAGTGCCACCTGGCGACCCTGGGGACCTTTGGGGACACTTTGAGGACCTTGGGGACAATTTGGGGACATTTTGGTGCCATTTCGAGAGGTCAGAGTCCCCCCAAATCCCCCCTAAATTCCCCCAAAAATGAGGGAACAGCCCTTTGGGGACCTCTTTGGGTGCCACTTTGGGACCTTTTAGTGCCACTTTGGGACCCTCTAGGGCCACCTGGCAACCCCTGGGGACCCTTGGGGACACTTTGGGGACCCTTGGGGACAATTTGGGGACACTTTGGTGCCATTTCGAGAGGTCAGAGCCCCCTAAATCCCTCCTAAATTCCCCCAAAATGTGGCAACAGCCCCATGATGCCCCCGGGAGACACTTCAGTGCCACTTTGGTGCCACTTCAGTGCCACTTTGGGACCCTCTAGTGCCACCTGGCAACCCATGGGGACACTTTGAGGACACCTGGGGACAATTTGGGGACACTTTGGGACCACTGGGAGGGGTCAGAACCCCTCAAATCCTCCCCAAAATCCGCCCAAAAAAAGCAAAAAACGACACCCTCGGTGCCACTTTGGTGCCACTTTGGGACCCTCTAGTGCCACCTGGCAACCCTGGGGACCTTTGGGGACACTTTGAGGACCCTTGGGGACAATTTGGGGACATTTTGGTGCCATTTCCAGGGTCAGAGCCCCCTAAACCCCCCCGTAAATTCCCCCAAAAATGCAGGAACAGCCCCTCGGGGACCTCTTTGGGTGCCACTTTTGGACCTTTCGGTGCCACCTGGCGACCCTGGGGACCTTTGGGGACACTTTGGGGACCCTTGGGGACAATTTGGGGACACTTTGGTGCCATTTCCAGGGTCAGAGCCACCCAAACCCCCCTGTAAATTCCCCCAAAAATGCAGGAACAGCCCCTTGGGGACCTCTTCTGGTGCCACTTTGGGACCCTCTAGGGCCACTTTGGGACCATCTAGGGCCACCTGGCGACCCTGGGGACCTTTGGGGACACTTTGGGGACCCCTGAGGACAATTTGGGGACATTCTGGTGCCATTTCGAGAGGTCAGAGCCCCCTAACCCCCCCGCTAAATTCCCCAAAAAATGCGAGAACAGCCCTTTGGGGACCTCTTTTGGTGCCACTTTGGACCTTTTAGTGCCACTTTGGGACCCTCTAGGGCCACCTGGCGACCCTGGGGACCTTTGGGGACACTTTGAGGACCCTTGGGGACACTTTGGGGACATTCTGGTGCCATTTCGAGGGTCAGAACCCCTCGAACCCCCGTTATATTCCCCCAAAAATGCGGGAACAGCCCCTTGGGGACCTCTTCTGGTGCCACTTTGGGACCTTTTAGTGCCACTTTGGGACCTTTTAGTGCCACTTTGAGACCCTCTAGTGTCACCAGGCGACCCTGGGGATCTTTGGGGACACTTTGGGGACCCTTGGGGACACTTTGGGGACATTTTGGTGCCATTTCCAGGGGTCAGAGCCCCCTCAAACCCCCCCTAAAATCCCCCCAAAAATGCGGAACAGCCCTTTGGGGACCTCTTTTGGTGCCACTTTGGGACCTTTTGGTGCCACTTTGGGACCCTCTAGGGCCACCTGGCAACCCCTGGGGACCCTTGGGGACACTTTGGGGACCCTTGGGGACACTTTGGGGACACTTTGGTGCCATTTCGAGGGGTCAGAACCCCTCGAACCCCCCCTAAATTCCCCCAAAAATGCGGGAACAGCCCTTTGGGGACCTCTTCTGGTGCCACTTTGGGACCTTTCAGTGCCACCTGGCGACCCTGGGGACACTTTGGGGACCCTTGGGGACACTTTGGGGACATTTAGGGACAATTTCGGGGCCATCCCTCACCCGAGAGGCGTCGGAAAGGAGGTTCGTGGCCTCGGGGCAACCTGAGCCCCAGGGCCGTGGCCACCAAGCCCTGCAGGACGGTGGCCGTGTGCTCGTCGTTCTCCAGGTCCCCCGAGGACTGGCAAAAGACAATTTTTGGGGGGGGTTTAGGGGACCCCAAAATTTTGGGGGGATTCGCGTCGAAGCATCCCCAAAAAATTGGGAGATTCTGAAAAGGAAGAGCCAAAAAACCAAAAAAAAAAACCCCCAAAAAACAAACAAAAAAAACCCCCAAAAAACCCCAAAATGCCCCAAAAAAACCACGTGGGAAGCCCCAAAAACCACTTGGAGACCCCCCCCAAAAATATCTGGGGACCCCCCCAAAATTTGGGGGGATTCGCGTTGGAGCGGCCCCCAAAAAATTGGGAGATTCTGAAAAGGAAGAGCCCAAAAAACCAAAAAAAACCAAAAAAAAAAACCCAAAAAACCCCCTAAAAAACCCCCAAAAAAACCCAAAAATGCCCCAAAAAAACTACATGGGAACCCCCAAAAAACCACTTGGAGACCACCCAAAAATCACCCCAAAAATATCTGGGGACGCCCCAAAATTTTGGGGGATTCGCATTGGAGCGTCCCCCCAAAAAATTGGGAGATTCTGAAGGGAAAGAGACAAAAAAACCTACAAAAAACCACTAAAAAAACCCGACAAAAACCCAAAAAAAGCCCAAAAAAAACCCCAAAAAACCACGTGGGAACCCCCAAAAACCACTTGGAGACCCCCCCAAAATATCTGGGGACCCCCCAAAATTTTGGGGGATTGTGTTGGAGCATCCCCAAAAAATTGGGAGATTCTGAAGGGAAAGAGCAAAAAAAAAAAAAACCAAAAAACAAACAAAAAACCCCCAAAAATCCCTAAAAAAACCCCAAAAAACCCAAAAATGCCCCAAAAAAAACCACGTGGGAACCCCCAAAAACCACTTGGAGATCCCCCCAAAAATATCTGGTGACCCCCCAAAATTTTGGGGGGATTTGCATCGGAGCGTCCCCAAAAAATTGGGAGATTCTGAAGGGAAAGAGCAAAAAAAACCCCAAAAAACCCTAAAAAACAAACAAAAGAACCCCAAAAAACCCCAAAAACGCCCCAAAAAAACCACGTGGGAAGCCCCAAAAACCACTTGGAGACCCCCCCCAAAAATATCTGGGGACCCCCAAAATTTTGGGGGATTCGCGTTGGAGCGTCCCCCCAAAAAAATTTGGGAGATTCTGAAAAGGAAGAGCCCAAAAAACCAAAAAAAACCAAAAAAAAAACCCAAAAAACCCCCTAAAAAACCCCCAAAAAACCCCAAAAATGCCCCAAAAAAACTACATGGGAACCCCCAAAAAACCACTTGGAGACCACCCAAAAATCACCCCAAAAATATCTGGGGACCCCCCAAAATTTTGGGGGGATTCGCATCGAAGCGGCCCCCAAAAAATTGGGAGATTTTTAAGGGAAAGAGACAAAAAAACCTACAAAAAACCACTAAAAAAACCCCAAAAAAACCCAAAAAAAGCCCAAAAAAAACCCCAAAAAACCACGTGGGAACCCCCAAAAACCACTTGGAGACCCCCCCCAAAAATATCTGGGGACCCCCAAAATTTTGGGGGATTCGCGTTGGAGCATTCCCCCAAAAAATTAGGAGATTCTGAAAAGGAAGAGCCCAAAAAACCAAAAAAAAACAAAAAAAAAAAAAAACCAAAAAACCCCCTAAAAAACCCCCAAAAAACCCCAAAAATGCCCCAAAAAAACTACATGGGAACCCCAAAAAACCACTTGGAGACCCCCCCAAAAATCACCCCAAAAATATCTGGGGACGCCCCAAAATTTTGGGGGGATTGGCGTCGGAGCGTCCCCCAAAAATTGGGAGATTCTGAAAAGGAAGAGCCAAAAAACCCAAAAAAAATACCCCAAAAAAAACCCCAAAAATGCCCCAAAAAACCCAAAAATGCCCCAAAAAAACCACGTGGGAACCCCCAAAAATATCTGGGGACACCCCAAAATTTTGGGGGATTTGCGTCCCCCCAAAAAAATTTGGAGATTCTAAAAAGGAAGAGCCAAAAAACCCCAAAAAAATACCCCAAAAAAACCCTAAAAAACCCCCAAAAAACCAACCAGGACCCCCCCCAAAAATAGCTAGGGACCCCCAAAAATCACCCCAAAAATACCTGGGACACCCCAAAATTTTGGGGGATTCCCACCCGAGCACCCCCAAAAAATTGGGACCCTCCAAAAGAAAAAAAACCCGGAAAAAAACCCCCAAAAAAACCAAAAAAAAATCCCCAATTTTTGGGAGCCCTCCCCCCAATTTTGGGACCACTCCCCCCCAATTTTGGGCCCCCCCTCCCCCAATTTTTGGGAGCCCCTCCCTCAAATTTGGGACCCTCCCCCCATTTTTAGGAGCCCCTCCCTTAAATTTGGGCCCCCTCCCCCCCAAATTTGGGACCCCTCCCCCAATTTTTAGGAGCCCCTCCCCCAAATTTGGGACCCCTCCCCCAATTTTTGGGACCCCCTCCCCCCACTTTCTGGGGAATGCCCCCCCCATTTTTGGGAGCCCCTCCCCCAATTTTTGGACCCCTCCCCCCACTTTTGGGCCCCCTCCCCCCCAAATTTGGGACCCCTCCCCCAATTTTTGGGGAATGCCCCCCAATTCTGGGCCCACTCCCCCCCAATTTTTTCCCCCCCCTCCCCCCCATTTTTGGGGACCCCTCCCCCCAATTTTTGGGAGCCCCTCCCCAATTTCTGGGCCCCCTCCCCCCAATTTCTGGGCCCCCCCTCCCCCAATTTTTGGGAGCCCCTCCCCCAATTTTAAGTCCCCCCCTCCCCCTCCATTTTTGGCACCCCCTCCTCTATTTCTGGGCCCCCTCCCCCCCAATTTTGGGACCCCTCCCCCAATTTTAAGTCCCCCCTCCCCCCCAATTTTTTTTCCCCCCTCCCCCAATTTTTTTCTCCCCCCTCTTCCCAATTTTTTGCTCCCCCTCCCCCAATTTTTGGAGCCCCTTCCTCAATTTCTGGGCCCCCTCCCCCCCATTTTTTGGGACCCCTCCCCAAATTTGGGACCCCTCCCTCAATTTTTTAGGAGCCCCTCCCCCAATTTCTGGGCCCCGTCCCCCCCATTTTTGGGAGCCCCTCCCCCCCAATTTTTTGCTCCCCCTCCCCCAATT